>JAWQFJ010028622.1:0-10752 GCA_034096865.1 Theodoxus fluviatilis
AAAGCGCCAAAGCCACATACAAAGCCAAATTCTTCAGCCGCCATTTTGTTTTTCTCATTACGTAACCATAACCAAAAATTTGTTCACAGATCTTCATCATTTGACTTTACCTACTCACACAGCAAATTTCGGTCAAATCGGAGCACTTGAGTTTTCGGCGGCCATCTTGTTTGTGCCCACTTCCGGTTACCATGGCAACACCATTTTTTTAACCCCACCATGACCTGACCCCGGCCCACACCTAACCCCATACCAAGTTTTAAGTCGATAGGAATAAAACTGTGTACTCCTGTGTCTCAGGCGGCTTCGCCGCCTTCGACACAGTCGTCCAAATTCTTCAGTCGCCATTTTGTTTTTCTCGTTACGTAACCATGATAACCATAAATTTAGTTCACAGATCTTCATCATTTGACTTGACCTACCCACACACCAAATTTCGGTCAAATCGGAGAACTTTGAGTTTTCGGCGGCCATCTTGTTTGTGCCCACTTCCGGTTACCCTGTTTACTCTGCCGCCATTTGTTTTCTCGTGACGTAACCATGGTAACCAAAAATTTGTTCACAGATCTTCATCATTTGACTTTACCAACCCACACACCAAATTTCGGTCAAATCGGAGCACTTTGAGTTTTCGGCGGCCATCTTGTTTGTGCCCACTTCCGGTTACCATGGCAACACCATTTTTTTAACCCCACGTTGACCTGACCCCGGTCCACACCTAACCCATACCAAGTTTCAAGTCGATGGGAATAAAACTGTGGAAACGTATAAGTGTCACACAGACAGACAGACAGACAGACAGACAGACAGACAGACAGACAGACAGACAGACAGACAGACAGACAGACAGACAGACAGACAGACAGACAGACAGACAGACACACACACACACACACACAAGCTCACTTATATATACGAGTCACAATTAGTTGTAATGCTGTAAAGGAAGAACAGTTGGTGGGGCTCAAGAAACCTTTAATTGTATTAACATCCCAAGAATCGTGAAAGTAACAGCCTTCTTCGACAGCATCTCGAATTTCCATAAGAAGCTCGGGCTTTTGCAAGATTAGTTTTAAAGCAAAACCTGTTACAGGGAATAATCTTGTGTCGAAAAATACCCTTTTTTGGCAGGCTATTAGCCATATGAGAAACACGACGATCAGTTAGTTGGTGACGTGGGCAGCAGGCTGGGCCACCCGTTAAAAAAACCGTGTCGATCGGACGGAAAGTGTCGCAAAAACGCGACGTTTCCTGCTGCTGAAAACCGTGACCCTATGCCAAGATTGCTGAAATGGACAGATCCCAGACGCCCAAAGACACTTCTTTTCGATCTCTTCTGACGATAGCAGTGCCATTTGCCGCGATCTTTTCTTTCAGGCGTAATTCACAGAAGAGTCACAATGAAGAAAGAAGAGTATAGAAAAAAGAAGACGAACACCAGAGCTGGCTTTCTTTTCAGAATTGACGCTTGGCGCCAGGGATAATGCCAGAGCTATTTTGTTGTCAGAAAAATCACCGGGGTGAAAAGTGGATGTTCACAAACGAGGGTATTTCTTGATCTCTCAGTGCAGCATTCCTGCTACGTGATTGCCACTGCAAGTTATGTACGAACTTTCTCGACCAATGAATTACACACCATCCACCAATAACCCGTTGTCCCTCCCCACTTTCAGAGGCAGATTGTCGAGCAAACAGGGTTTGCAATTAATGTGGCGACGAATACTTATTGAGCAAGAACTGTGTCAGCTGGAGCGAGTTGACTTCTTAAATCGTCAGTTACGTGCACTGGTATCCTTCGATTACTTGGTCGATGAAACTGCTGCGTGGCGCCTTCAGCGGAATCGATGTCTCTCCTTGTCGTCGTCAAGGGCTGGGATTGAAAGGGTAAATGCAGTTGTCGGGGCCCCGGGCCTGTCCCTCGCCATTTCGAGAGCCATGTCCATTACGCTGGGGACGAAATTCTGACGCTAATTGTCCTGGGTTCGGGTTTGACCAACTCGCACCGGGCCGCGAGCGGACGCTGTCTGCACAAGCGTACGACAGTTCCGGACAAGATGGCGGCTCCAGGGAGGCCAGGCCTATCTGATCCCTGACCAACCCCGGGAGCCGCGCCCGAGAAGAAGACCACTAGAAGCCGGGAATTGCATCTCGTCAGTCCAGGCGGGTGACGACCTCCAGAATGAGCGTTCCAATCGACGACTGCCGTGGCTGTCTCCATCGCAAGACGCTGTGTGCGTGGCAAGTGGAAATGGTTAGAACGTCGTAGCACCGCGAAGTGGAACGACGCGTTAATTGCTCCAGTGACGCCTCAGTACTGAGAAAACCCGTTGCAAGGGGGGGTTGTCTTGGTGGTAGAGAACTGCACAGCAGTCAACGCGCTGAGGGCCCTTTCGTGTAGTTTCTGCTCTGTCGCGATGCGCGCTCGTGACAGCTTTGGAATGTTTATAACATGACCGAACACCAACGAAACCCATAGTTTTTTTTACACAAGCCCGGACGGAATGAAATTTATTTGTTGAGTAACACAGCAAGTCGTATCCCAGAAATAATTGTTCGTTCTGGCCCAGAATCACAAAGGCCATGAGCTTAAAAAAAGGTTATCATATGAATGCAAAATGTCATCATGATTCAGAAAAATTACAGACTGCTGTATAATATGTATTGAAAAAGAGCGAACTGCGTGACTTGAGACGTTAAAGGTTACAATGCTAATGCGTTTTGGCTCCAAGCTGAAAACGATTTCCACCAAAGCCCGTGAATTGACAAACCAAAATTACCGTCGTAATTCAAGTAACACCTACACTGCAAACACGTAGACAGAAAACTGGAAACCCTTTCATGGTAAATGTTAGGAAGCAGTACATTGATTGAGTGGCCGTGTGGCTGTCACAGTTAAAATAGCATAGCAATGTAGCTGTCACAGTTACAGAAGTAACGGCAGAGTGGCTGTCACAGATGAGACGGAACAGTAGTAAGCAGTGTGGCTGTTACATATATCAGTAATGGCAATGTGGCAGTCACGTTTACTACACCCGTAGCAGTTGTGGCTGTTACAGATACAGCACTAATGGCAATGTGGCAGTTCATGAGTTTACTACACCAGTAGCAGTGTGGCTGTTACAGATACAGCACTAATGGCAAGTGGCAGGTCACGTTTACTACACCCGTAGCAGTGTGGCTGTTACAGATACAGCACTAATGGCAATGTGGCAGTCACGTTTACTACACCCGTAGCAGTGTGGCTGTTACAGATACAGCACTAATGGCAATGTGGCAGTCACGTTTACTACACCAGTAGCAGTGTGGCTGTTACAGATACAGCACTAATGGCAATGTGGCAGTCACGTTTACTACACCAGTAGCAGTGTGGCTGTTACAGATACAGCACTAATGGCAATGTGGCAGTCACGTTTACTACACCAGTAGCAGTGTGGCTGTTACAGATACAGCACTAATGGCAATGTGGCAGTCACGTTTACTACACCAGTAGCAGTGTGGCTGTTACAGATACAGCACTAATGGCAATGTGGCAGTCAGGATTACTACACCAGTAGCAGTGTGGCTGTTACAGATACAGCACTAATGGCAATGTGGCAGTCATGATTACTACACCCGTAGCAGTGTGGCTGTTACAGATACAGCACTAATGGCAATGTGGCAGTCATGATTACTACACCCGTAGCAGTGTGGCTGTTACAGATACAGCACTAATGGCAATGTGGCAGTCACGTTTACTACACCAGTAGCAGTGTGGCTGTTACAGATACAGCACTAATGGCAATGTGGCAGTCATGATTACTACACCAGTAGCAGTGTGGCTGTTACAGATACAGCACTAATGGCAATGTGGCAGTCATGTTTACTACACCAGTAGCAGTTGGAGCCGTCCCACGTTACAGCAGCAATGGAAATATAACTAACACAGGTATAACACCAGTAGCAGTGTGGTTTTCGATATCATGGAAGCCGAAACGTGGCAAAGTGACTGTCGTGTTACGGCAGCGGCACCAGCAGCAGCAGCCACACTGTGGCACCGCAGCGAGGCTCTGCACGACTTGACCAACAGCCTGGGGGACTGAGCGGCAGGCGGTGCCGCGCCTTAGACCGGCAGGCTAAAAGCCGAGATGAACATCGTCCTTGTGGCGACGGCGCATTTCCGAATGCAATAATTCTCTGAATGGTTGATTCCACCACTAATGGCAATGTGGCAGTCATGATTACTACACCAGTAGCAGTTGGAGCCGTCCCACTTTACAGCAGCAATGGAAATATAACTAACACAGGTATAGCACCAGTAGCAGTGTGGCTGTTACAGATACAGCACTAATGGCAATGTGGCAGTCATGATTACTACACCAGTAGCAGTGTGGCTGTTACAGATACAGCACTAATGGCAATGTGGCAGTCATGATTACTACACCAGTAGCAGTGTGGCTGTTACAGATACAGCACTAATGGCAATGTGGGCATTGCCATTAGTGCTGTATCTGTAACAGCCACACTGCTACTGGTGTAGTAATCATGACTGCCACATTGCCATTAGTGCTGTATCTGTAACAGCCACACTGCTACGGGTGTAGTAAACGTGACTGCCACATTGCCATTAGTGCTGTATCTGTAACAGCCACACTGCTACGGGTGTAGTAATCATGACTGCCACATTGCCATTAGTGCTGTATCTGTAACAGCCACACTGCTACGGGTGTAGTAATCATGACTGCCACATTGCCATTAGTGCTGTATCTGTAACAGCCACACTGCTACTGGTGTAGTAATCATGACTGCCACATTGCCATTAGTGCTGTATCTGTAACAGCCACACTGCTACTGGTGTAGTAATCATGACTGCCACATTGCCATTAGTGCTGTATCTGTAACAGCCACACTGCTACTGGTGCTATACCTGTGTTAGTTATATTTCCATTGCTGCTGTAAAGTGGGACGGCTCCAACTGCTACTGGTGTAGTAATCATGACTGCCACATTGCCATTAGTGCTGTATCTGTAACAGCCACACTGCTACGGGTGTAGTAATCATGACTGCCACATTGCCATTAGTGCTGTATCTGTAACAGCCACACTGCTACTGGTGTAGTAATCATGACTGCCACATTGCCATTAGTGCTGTATCTGTAACAGCCACACTGCTACTGGTGTAGTAATCATGACTGCCACATTGCCATTAGTGCTGTATCTGTAACAGCCACACTGCTACTGGTGTAGTAATCATGACTGCCACATTGCCATTAGTGCTGTATCTGTAACAGCCACACTGCTACTGGTGCTATACCTGTGTTAGTTATATTTCCATTGCTGCTGTAACGTGGGACGGCTCCAACTGCTACTGGTGTAGTAATCATGACTGCCACATTGCCATTAGTGCTGTATCTGTAACAGCCACACTGCTACGGGTGTAGTAATCATGACTGCCACATTGCCATTAGTGCTGTATCTGTAACAGCCACACTGCTACTGGTGTAGTAATCATGACTGCCACATTGCCATTAGTGCTGTATCTGTAACAGCCACACTGCTACGGGTGTAGTAAACGTGACTGCCACATTGCCATTAGTGCTGTATCTGTAACAGCCACACTGCTACTGGTGTAGTAATCATGACTGCCACATTGCCATTAGTGCTGTATCTGTAACAGCCACACTGCTACGGGTGTAGTAAACGTGACTGCCACATTGCCATTAGTGCTGTATCTGTAACAGCCACACTGCTACGGGTGTAGTAATCATGACTGCCACATTGCCATTAGTGCTGTATCTGTAACAGCCACACTGCTACGGGTGTAGTAATCATGACTGCCACATTGCCATTAGTGCTGTATCTGTAACAGCCACACTGCTACTGGTGCTATACCTGTGTTAGTTATATTTCCATTGCTGCTGTAACGTGGGACGGCTCCAACTGCTACTGATGTAGTAATCATGACTGCCACATTGCCATTAGTGCTGTATCTGTAACAGCCACACTGCTACTGGTGTAGTAAACGTGACTGCCACATTGCCATTAGTGCTGTATCTGTAACAGCCACACTGCTACGGGTGTAGTAATCATGACTGCCACATTGCCATTAGTGCTGTATCTGTAACAGCCACACTGCTACGGGTGTAGTAAACGTGACTGCCACATTGCCATTAGTGCTGTATCTGTAACAGCCACACTGCTACGGGTGTAGTAAACGTGACTGCCACATTGCCATTAGTGCTGTATCTGTAACAGCCACACTGCTACGGGTGTAGTAAACGTGACTGCCACATTGCCATTAGTGCTGTATCTGTAACAGCCACACTGCTACTGGCGTAGTAATCATGACTGCCACATTGCCATTAGTGCTGTATCTGTAACAGCCACACTGCTACGGGTGTAGTAAACGTGACTGCCACATTGCCATTAGTGCTGTATCTGTAACAGCCACACTGCTACTGGTGTAGTAATCATGACTGCCACATTGCCATTAGTGCTGTATCTGTAACAGCCACACTGCTACTGGTGTAGTAATCATGACTGCCACATTGCCATTAGTGCTGTATCTGTAACAGCCACACTGCTACGGGTGTAGTAAACGTGACTGCCACATTGCCATTAGTGCTGTATCTGTAACAGCCACACTGCTACGGGTGTAGTAAACGTGACTGCCACATTGCCATTAGTGCTGTATCTGTAACAGCCACACTGCTACGGGTGTAGTAAACGTGACTGCCACATTGCCATTAGTGCTGTATCTGTAACAGCCACACTGCTACGGGTGTAGTAATCATGACTGCCACGTTGCCATTAGTGCTGTATCTGTAACAGCCACACTGCTACTGGTGTAGTAATCATGACTGCCACATTGCCATTAGTGCTGTATCTGTAACAGCCACACTGCTACTGGTATAGTAAACGTGACTGCCACATTGCCATTAGTGCTGTATCTGTAACAGCCACACTGCTACTGGTGTAGTAAACGTGACTGCCACATTGCCATTAGTGCTGTATCTGTAACAGCCACACTGCTACGGGTGTAGTAAACGTGACTGCCACATTGCCATTAGTGCTGTATCTGTAACAGCCACACTGCTACTGGTGTAGTAAACGTGACTGCCACATTGCCATTAGTGCTGTATCTGTAACAGCCACACTGCTACGGGTGTAGTAAACGTGACTGCCACATTGCCATTAGTGCTGTATCTGTAACAGCCACACTGCTACGGGTGTAGTAAACGTGACTGCCACATTGCCATTAGTGCTGTATCTGTAACAGCCACACTGCTACTGGTGTAGTAATCATGACTGCCACATTGCCATTAGTGCTGTATCTGTAACAGCCACACTGCTACGGGTGTAGTAAACGTGACTGCCACATTGCCATTACTGATATATGTAACAGCCACACTGCTACTACTGTTCCGTCTCATCTGTGACAGCCACTCTGCCGTTACTTCTGTAACTGTGACAGCTACATTGCTACTGCTATTTTAACTGTGACAGCCACACGGCCACTCAATCAATGTACTGCTTCCTAACATTTACCATGAAAGGGTTTCCAGTTTTCTGTCTACGTGTTTGCAGTGTAGGTGTTACTTGAATTACGACGGTAATTTTGGTTTGTCAATTCACGGGCTTTGGTGGAAATCGTTTTCAGCTTGGAGCCAAAACGCATTAGCATTGTAACCTTTAACGTCTCAAGTCACGCAGTTCGCTCTTTTTCAATACATATTATACAGCAGTCTGTAATTTTTCTGAATCATGATGACATTTTGCATTCATATGATAACCTTTTTTTAAGCTCATGCCTTTGTGATTCTGGGCCAGAACGAACAATTATTTCTTGGGATACGACTTGCTGTGTTACTCAACAAATAAATTTCATTCCGTCCGGGCTTGTGTAAAAAAAACTATGGGTTTCGTTGGTGTTCGGTCATGTTATAAACATTCCAAAGCTGTCACGAGCGCGCATCGCGACAGAGCAGAAACTACACGAAAGGGCCCTCAGCGCGTTGACTGCTGTGCAGTTCTCTACCACCAAGACAACCCCCCTTGCAACGGGTTTCTCAGTACTGAGGCGTCACTGGAGCAAATTAACGCGTCGTTCCACTTCGCGTGCTACGACGTTCTAACCATTTCCACTTGCCACGCACACAGCGTCTTGCGATGGAGACAGCCACGGCAGTCGTCGATTGGAACGCTCATTCTGGAGGTCGTCACCCGCCTGGACTGACGAGATGCAATTCCCGGCTTCTAGTGGTCTTCTTCTCGGGCGCGGCTCCCGGGGTTGGTCAGGGATCAGATAGGCCTGGCCTCCCTGGAGCCGCCATCTTGTCCGGAACTGTCGTACGCTTGTGCAGACAGCGTCCGCTCGCGGCCCGGTGCGAGTTGGTCAACCCGAACCCAGGACAATTAGCGTCAGAATTTCGTCCCCAGCGTAATGGACATGGCTCTCGAAATGGCGAGGGACAGGCCCGGGGCCCCGACAACTGCATTTACCCTTTCAATCCCAGCCCTTGACGACGACAAGGAGAGACATCGATTCCGCTGAAGGCGCCACGCAGCAGTTTCATCGACCAAGTAATCGAAGGATACCAGTGCACGTAACTGACGATTTAAGAAGTCAACTCGCTCCAGCTGACACAGTTCTTGCTCAATAAGTATTCGTCGCCACATTAATTGCAACCCTGTTTTGCTCGACAATCTGCCTCTGAAAGTGGGGAGGGACAACGGGTTATTGGTGGATGGTGTGTAATTCATTGGTCGAGAAAGTTCGTACATAACTTGCAGTGGCAATCAGTAGCAGGAATGCTGCACTGAGAGATCAAGAAATACCCTCGTTTGTGAACATCCACTTTTCACCCCGGTGATTTTTCTGACAACAAAATAGCTCTGGCATTATCCCTGGCGCCAAGCGTCAATTCTGAAAAGAAAGCCAGCTCTGGTGTTCGTCTTCTTTTTTCTATACTCTTCTTTCTTCATTGTGACTCTTCTGTGAATTACGCCTGAAAGAAAAGATCGCGGCAAATGGCACTGCTATCGTCAGAAGAGATCGAAAAGAAGTGTCTTTGGGCGTCTGGGATCTGTCCATTTCAGCAATCTTGGCATAGGGTCACGGTTTTCAGCAGCAGGAAACGTCGCGTTTTTGCGACACTTTCCGTCCGATCGACACGGTTTTTTTAACGGGTGGCCCAGCCTGCTGCCCACGTCACCAACTAACTGATCGTCGTGTTTCTCATATGGCTAATAGCCTGCAAAAAAGGGTATTTTTCGACACAAGATTATTCCCTGTAACAGGTTTTGCTTTAAACTAATCTTGCAAAAGCCCGAGCTTCTTATGGAAATTCGAGATGCTGTCGAAGAAGGCTGTTACTTTCACGATTCTTGGGATGTTAATACAATTAAAGGTTTCTTGAGCACCCACCAACTGTTCTTCCTTTACAGCATTACAACTAATTGTGACTCGTATATATAATTGAGCTGTGTGTGTGTGTGTGTGTGTCTGTCTGTCTGTCTGTCTGTCTGTCTGTCTGTCTGTCTGTCTGTCTGTCTGTCTGTCTGTCTGTCTGTCTGTCTGTCTGTCTGTCTGTCTGTCTGTCTGTCTGTGTGACACTTATACGTTTCAACAGTTTTATTCCGATCGACTTGAAACTTGGTATAGGGTTAGGTGTGGACCGGGGTCAGGTCAACGTGGGGTTAAAAAAATGGTGTTGCCATGGTAACAGGAAGTGGGCACAAACAAGATGGCCGCCGAAAACTCAAAGTGCTCCGATTTGACCGAAATTTGGTGTGTGGATTGCTAAAGTCAGATGATGAAGATCTGTGAACAAATTTTTTGGTTACCATGGTTACGTCACGAGAAAAATAAAATGGCGGCAGAGTAAACAATGGATGACTGTGTCGAAGGCGGCAAAGCCGCCTGAGACACAGGAGTTCCCATCGACTTAAAACTTGGTATGATGTTAGATGTGGGCCGGGGTCAGGTCATGGTGGGGTAAAAAAAAGGTGTCGCCATGGTAACCGGAAGTGGGCACAAACAAGATGGCCGCCGAAAACTCAAAGTGCTACTATTTGACCGAAATTTGGTGTGTGGGTAGGTCAAGTCAAATGATGAAGATCTGTGAACTAAATTTATGGTTATCATGGTTACGTAACGAGAAAAACAAAATGGCGGCTGAAGAATTTGGACGACTGTGTCGAAGGCGGCGAAGCCGCCTGAGACACAGGAGTACACAGTTTTATTCCTATCGACTTAAAACTTGGTATGGGTTTAGGTGTGACCCGGGGTCAGGTCATGGTGGGGTTACAAAAATGGTGTTGCCATGGTAACCGGAAGTGGGCACAAACAAGATGGCCGCCGAAAACTCAGAGTGCTCTGATTTGAGCGAAATTTGCTGTGTGAGTAGGTAAAGTCAAATGGTGAAGATATGTGAAGAAATTTTTGGTTATGGTTACGTAATGAGAATAACAAAATGGCGGCCGAAGAATTTGGCTTTGTATGTGGCTTTGGCGCTTTGCGTGAGTTTGTACTTTGCTTAGATTTTCCAGTGAAGTCACTACAAGCGAAAGAGGATGAAAATGTTGTTTGAAATGGCTAAACCAAATGTTCTGTCACAATTACAAGGCAGAAAGACAGCACTACGCACTGAGAATGTTCGTGGAGCAAGACAGATAAGGCAGTCTGGAAAGAAAGTTATTAGTGTTCTTTCCCACTGGCCTGACAAACTTGGAATCACGTACACTGTCGAAATTGAAATGGCGAAAGTAATTTAGC
>JAWQFJ010028623.1:5000-42500 GCA_034096865.1 Theodoxus fluviatilis
CTGTGAATAGTTGCCATGAAATATTTAAATATTTTATTTTACTGCTGGCTCCGTTTCCACGGTTGTACTTATCATCTCATCCGAGGAGGTTGTGTTTTAACCTCTGTTTGTTAGTTAGTTATCCGGCAAAATAACTCAACAAGTTCAGAACGAATTCTGAATAAATTTGGTGGAAGGTCAGAGGAAAAAATTCCTTTGCTTTGGGAAGTTCTCTGTTATCTAGTTTGGAAAGTACAACCAAAAAGATAAGTGTTATCATCACACATCATGAGGTTGATGACGTCAAACTATTGATGACGCCGGCATGTGCGTTGTGCACTCCGAGATTCAGCCATAAAAATGATTGAATTGTTTACGTAGGTCATTGAAGAGAAATTGTGGCGTTCTTGGTGGAGGTTTCTCAGAGTGCTCTCTAGTTTGCCTTGACAGATAACCATCAGATAGCATAACCGTGTGATTGTGACAGTACTCACTCATATCCACACCTTAAGAAGGCAATGTGGGCTTGGTGCATGTGAGCAAAGATTATAGGTTACACAAAGATAGTTCATGCCGAGCTTTTGCTCTTTGAAGTTACAAGCAGCTAAAATTGCAGCGCCCCAAGCGGCTAGCACTATGGGAGATGCTTCTGCGCATGTCCGTGAGCCTATAGTCCGTTTCAACATTGCACATTTAAAATGGTGGACATAGTCTCGCTTCGCGCAGAAAAAAACTGAATTTGGGGACACTAGAAACCCCATCCAAAGAAAATGTAAACCATGAACAGCATTAATTTATCAAAGCTGTATGTTGAATGCATCAAAAGGTATTGAAAGCTCCTACTTTTTAACAATCGAAATGCAGGTCACTCGCAGAACCACGTGTGCACGGGTCGACGTGATCGCAACGTTTGGTGACCCTGTTCTCTCTGTGTTAAAAATTATTATTCTTCAAATCGGTCAAATAGTGACGTCACTCGTTCTTCAACCTTGGTAGTTGATGACGTTATCGGAAATTTTAGAATTAGGTCCATCACACATCTGTTGCTGTTGTTTAGGGTCTATTCTTTGGAAAAATCTTTGCCCTTGTTTAAATAGGTTAGCATAGGTTTCAGCCCCAGCCTAAAAATAGTTACCCGTTCTTTCCTAAAAAGGTGTTATAGGAAAAAGTAACCTTACATTACCCACCTTGCTTTGTCTCTTGGAAACCTGAAGTACGAAAGTTCTGGACGTTTCTTTCTGTTGTTGCTACAGTTAATAGCGCTGCAGTGGTCACTCGCAAACCTGTGTTTTTCCGCCATGTTTGTGCGAAGTCTCCACTAAATCCTATAATCATGTGACTAAATACAGTGCAATGTTGAAACGGACTATAGGCATCTCCCATAGTGCTAGCCGCTTGGGGCGCAACGTGTCTCGACCCTCACGAGAATGAGCTAATGAACTATCTTTGTGTAACCTATAATCTTTGATGTGAGGACGTACTTGTGTGAGTGCAGACGTACGTACGTTTGTGTCTTTGTGTGTGCGCGTTGGTTTGTGCGCGCGTATATGTGCGTGCGTGCGTGCGTGTGTGAAATGCGTGCATGTATGTGTGCTTGCGTGCGTGCATGAATGTGTGCGTGTGTGCGCGCGCGCGCGCGTGTGTGTGTGAGTTTGTGTTTGTTTTTACGAACCTTTGTATCAGCATCACTGAGCATTCATCTGAAAACACTTGTACGTGTTACTTCATGTGTCTCACGTGCATACTTGTTTTTAACTAGAAGTAGCAAAATGTTTACAGTGTTATGTGTCTTGATGTCCTGAGCACAACTATGTACAACTGTGCACATGAACATTTTAACCAAACGTTTACGTGGGCGTCTCGCTTGTCTTTACCAGGTGATCAAGACTGCCTGCTACGTTCCTCCCATCCTGCTCGCCCTGATTGGTAACCTTCTGATCATCGTGGTGGTGTTCCGCAACAAACGCATGCAGACCACCACCAACTTTTACATCGTCAACCTGGCCGTGGCAGACATGATGGTAGCCGCTGTCTGCTCCTGGGTGCACCTCGTCCACAACCTGACGGACGGCTGGGTTCTGGGCCACGTCTTCTGCAAGCTCAACTCCTTCATGCAAGGTGAGACAGCGTGCACTTCTCCACTCACTCGCTACCGCTGTAGCAGTGGGTGTCGTTGATGACACAGTCGTTGTCGTTTTGTTGTCATTTTTA
Source organism: Theodoxus fluviatilis (assembly GCA_034096865.1). NCBI lineage: Eukaryota > Metazoa > Mollusca > Gastropoda > Cycloneritida > Neritidae > Theodoxus > Theodoxus fluviatilis. The sequence continues at coordinate 7,191 of JAWQFJ010028623.1, forward strand.
ATGTCATTGTTTTCCTCATCGCAGTCGTAGTCGTTTTGTCGTATTTGTCCTCGCATTTGTTGTCGACGTCATTGTTGCCAGTAGCAGCCGCAGCAGCAGCCGCAGCAACAGCATCGTCGTCGTCGTCGTCGTAGTCGTCATCATCATCATCTTTACTAGTAGGGTGTTGGAAATTGTGATGATGGTGATGGTGGTGGTGGTGGTGGTAAATGCGCAGGAGCAAAATGTAGTAACTGCGACAACGGTTGTTGTTGTACTGCTGCCGCTGCTGCGGCTGCAATTATTGTTGTTGTCACTATTGTTGGCGGTGGTGGTTATGGTGGTGGTTGGTAGTTGGTGATTGGTGATTAGTGGTTGGTGAAAAGTGGATGGTGGTTGGTGATGGTCCTCCTGCTCCTGTTGCTGCTGCTGGTACAACTGAGAAAAATTTAATGTAATGGTTCCGGCACAAGTAGTAAAAGAAACTACAAGAAATAAGACGCTATAGCTCCAACACCAACTGCTGAAATTTTCAGAAGCTGCCACAGCAGCAACAATACTGGTAGCACCAGCGGTGAAGCTGTCCTCGTGAAGTATATTCTGTCCCTCGGTTTGGAGACTTCGACGATTTCTGTTTGTTCGATGTTGCTGTGTCTGAAGACGGCTGTTTGCGCCATACAGGTTTACTGACAGTGCGCAGCTTACACGTTTACTGGTCTTTCACACTGCGTTAACTACTCTGGCAGCAGCTGTACCGGCATTAGTGCCCACTGCAGTGACAGTTCAGGTGTAGATATCAGGACGACGGTAATGATGACACTCGTGCAATACACAGTGTGTCATGAATTGTATTTGTCCTGCTGCTTCTGCCGTCGCCCACGCCGCCGCTGCTACCACCGCTGCCGCTGCTGCTGCTGCTGCTGTTACTACTGGAGATAGTGAAGTTGATGCATGGGTGTTAACACATATTCATTCGGACAAAGTAAGAACCCAAGTTTTTTTTAAATTCAAATGTTTCAACGAAACGCCAAGACTGCTTGCTTGTGTACAATTTTATCATCATCATCATCATTATCATCATCATCATCATCATCATCATCATCATCATCATCATCATCATCATCATCATCATCATCATCATCATCATCATCATCATTTTTACTCTTTGCCAAGTTATTTTTCCCAAGGTCCTCTGCCGTGGGCTCAGATAGCATTTCTCTATTATCCTCGACTCACAAAAAAGGGGGGGGGGGGGATAGCCGGGGTCGGACTGACAACAGTTACCACAGATAAGTCGTGACAAAGCTTCCGAACTTCTATTAGCCTCCCTTCCTTATCCACCTAGACTGACAAAACTACGACGGCATGTCCTCCTGAGAGTTGGTGGGGCCTGAACCGTTGTCCGTAGCTGCTTAATCTTTCAAACCGTAGCTGCTTAATCTTTCAAACCGTAGCTGCTTAGTCTTTCAAAGCGTAGCTGCTTAATCTTTCAAACCGTAGCTGCTTAGTCTTTCAAAGCGTAGCTGCTTAATCTTTCAAACCGTGGCTGCTTAGTCTTTCAAAGCGTAGCTGCTTAATCTTTCAAACCGTAGCTGCTTAATCTTTCAAAGCGTAGCTGCTTAATCTTTAAAAGCGTAGCTGCTTAATCTTTCAAACCGTAGCTGTTTAATCTTTCAAACCGTAGCTGCTTAATCTTTCAAACCGTAGCTGCTTAATCTTTCAAACCGTAGCTGCTTAATCTTTCAAACCGTAGCAACATTCCCGTCGATCAAAAGCAGTCTGCCTTCCGGTCCCTGTCAAAATTAATGATGATGCCACTGTCAGAGGTCAGCAGAAGGTAGCAAAATCTGCATCTGCGCATTGGACGCTTCCCAGTGGCGCAACGTCCGGTAGCAGCGAGGAAGTCTGGAAGTGCGCTAATCAATCTCGTCTCCACCGTTTTCAGTAGTGTCTTTCAATTCTCCTGCTGCTGCGGCCAGTCTGACGGCATTTCCATCGATTGCACGCCTTGATGTTTTCAATATGTCTCCAATTTTGTGAGGTTCCTCCTTCAATTCACAAGCTGCTCTGGATATAAATACCGTAACTAGATGTGACAGATGTGCGGTCTCCTTTCAAATTAAACTAACTCTGTGTTCTGAGTCTTTTCTTTCCGTCAGTATGATTTTTCTCCTGTAAGCATCTCTCTTGAAAGCCTCCAACTTCGAGTTTTCACTCATAACTAAATGTGTACATTGAAGTTTATTTTTGCGGTACTGTGATGCTTTTTGTGTATCAAAGCTTTTTTGTTTTCGTCTACAATACATGGCCGAAAGCAAATTATCATATTGCCTCTTCCGAAGGACGTGAACAAGCTTCAGACTTGGGTGGGGTTTTGCATAAGTGAATGGGCATGTCGAAGTATTTCTGCACATCATCTTGAAGCCTGTTTATCGTGTCGTGTTTTTCTGCAGGTTTTTTAATACAAATAAAAATGGCCGTATACAAGATATTATTTTCTTCTTTCCGAGGACGCACAGATCAGCTTGAGATCATCGTAAACATATTATGGTGTTGTTTAAGCATTACACCAGTTGAATAGCGTCATGTTTGGTGGTGGATGTGAAAAGGGTAGTACGCCGAGCGAGGGTAGGAAAGATGCCTGGTTATTTTGCTTTTTGTCTGCGCTTAATCTGGTTCAGTTGACCCACAGGAGGATGGAACAGGCCAAGAAAAAAAATAGCAATTGCAGATTTGGACATGAATATTAAGAAATAAATTTGGAGAAGTACCAAGAAGTGTTGTGCATCATTCATCGAGGTCTGTTCTGAGCTCAGAAAGTTTTGAATTTGCCCACGACAACAGATGACAGGCTCGTTTCCTATCTGGGTAAGATTGGATAAGGTTACTTGCTGAAAAGGATACACAAGAACGTATTTACAGTCTTGTCTTCATGCCTAGAGCATATCATTAGTTGAATATTGAATTTGTGCGAAGTACCCTTTTCTGCTCAACTATTTCTGAAAGGAATGTCTCAAATACATTCTATATTCAAATCATACATCAATCAAGCTTTGGTTATGATTGAAATATTGGCTTGGACCAAAATCATTTGCACGTCTCTATTGTCTGCTGCTCGCCAAGTACCTTCTTCTATCGACAACCAGCAAATGTTGCAGCAAAACATCAAAGTATACATGCAACAGTGATGAGCAAATGTACATTAATCATTTCGGCTAAGGCAATATGGCCTGTGTCCTACCCTGCTGTTGTGGTGTGATGTCGGGCAAATTTCCTCGGTGTAATATCAGCTTCAAAGGTAAGGCAGGGTTCGAGGTCACACCAATGGGGGAATGCCGCAATCGTTTCATTTCACTTCGTGGGAGTCTTGCTTGCAGATTCTGCAGGCTCCGGAGTTCTTCCCTCTGCAGCTGGGGGTCCGTGGCTGGGACTCTGGCACGCCTGGGTGCTCTGGCTGGTGCTTGCTGTGGCGGCCATGACAGAGGAGCAGCGTAATGACAGGGGCCTCCCTGACCCGCGTCCCTCTGTCCTTGCGCTTTGTGTCGTGGCAATCTTGGACCGCCTTCTGCAGGCTTCTCACGCGCCACCTCGGACATGATTTCCAGTGAGATCGATGGCTAAGATGGAGTTTGATCGCTGATTACGTGCAATCTCCTCATCCCCTCTCTTTCGCTCCTCTCCTCTGGCTCCCCAAGCCATCCTTTCTCTATCAGAGCTTTGGCGGAGCCATAGCAAGTGGAGACAGCCACTGTGGCTAGAGATCCAACAAGAGCATGGTAGTTATTGCGAGACGAGTTACGCCAGCTCGTTTTCTCTTTCCCCGTCTTCCATCTTTCAGACCTAAGATTTGTTTTTTTCCTTTTCAAGCCCGGATGTCTTATTTGTTTTTACATGGACAGCTGCAGAGCGCAGAGTCGACGTCATGAACTTGCCAAGGTCTTCAATCCCCACCATCCTCTCCGTCTTCCAGCTTTCCTCCTTCCTTTATCACGCATGGCTTCCACTTCTCTGTTCATTCCTTTTCACTCTTCTGGTGTTCTTCCGTGATGGACTTGGAAACCTCGTCTTGGACTTCCTTATCCTAGGAACACCACGCAAATTGCGTGGAAGCCGACGTGTCTATGTGAAAGATGATGAAGAAAAGGCGATTGTGTGTCTGATACTGCTACGTCCGTCACACAGGGAAAGACCCGCATACCATGATAGAGTGTCTGTCTGCCCCGAGTGTCTGATGGAAGACGACTCGACGCGTCCAGAGAGAGGTCGAGTGAGAGTTTGGACCAAATTGCCTGGTACGCAAAGCTCTCTATGATTGATGAGCATCGAAAGATTTGCCCTCCGAGCACGATTCAATTCTTCAGCTTGTTATGTGACTGAGAGGCTTAGGCGAAAGAAAGTCAAACGATATTTATAAGGGTTTAGGAGGATTATGTTATTTGTCTCTCAGCACTGGATGAAGAAATACCTCTGTTATTAATAAGTTCATGTACTCCTCTTAGGCGTCGTTCTGATTTTCTACATTTTCATTTTCTGCATCTGCGAAAGCCTACAGTCTCGGATGAGGCAACATCTGGGGGCACAGGGAGAGGGAAGGGGGTGGGGACTGCACAGAAGAGGTGCCATGATGGGAATCCAGCCACCATTACCACTGATTGATCTGGCAGTCAATGGTCACTGCGACCACGTGATCCCTGGAGGCCCCACTATGGTGCAAGCTGACTCGCATCAGTCCGGGCCGCTCCTCGGAGAGTCTGCCTCGGACAGACTTCTAGAACGGTCCCCTCGCCTGCATACCTTCTTTTGAAGGCTCGTGCAACGTAGGAACTGAACGGCCTTGACCGTCTTGTGGCCAAAACATTGATACCTTTGTGTGCTGAATGAGTTTGAGCATATCACCCGCGATGAGTGCACTGTAATGTGATTTATTTATAGTGGACACGGTCAGGAATGCGCTCAAAATTAGTCTTTCTCACAAACAGAATATGTAGCAAGCTACAATGGTGGAAAACTGCACAAAGCTAGGAAGCATGCCATAACAGTTGTCTGTAGATCTGGCTGTACATGCACGTTGCTGACAAGTGTTTAAGTTGTGTACTACATAATGATAATGTGGTAAGAAAATAAAGATCAGCATAAAGTGTACAGAAGATGTCTGTATCTTCTTATAATGGAAGACGATTTAATTGTGCCGCTACAAAGTTGTGTGGCGCGTGGCCGAACATGAAACCCCCTACTAAACCTGTGAAGACCTGCTGACCCGAGCAGGGACATCCCCTTGCATTTCTTCGGGTAAAGAGATGACCCTCGATTCCTGTAGCAGATGAAATGGGACGGACACAATGAAACGAAAATTAATCAAAAGGGAAATAAAAGGTATCTATTTTGAAAGGGCAGACGAAAGGGCAGAATGGGTCTAACGACGAGGACATGGCTGTCATACACGCGATGTGATGTCCACGTACTGGCCTCGAGGTCTCTAGCACGACCCCGCCTTTTGCTATCGCGTCTGGGTATTTGGCTTCCATCTACATTTATGCCCCTCTCCTAGCTTCGCAAACGCAGAGTTAACATGCAAATGTATGGGTCATACAACAACAGAGACGTAATTCAAAATCCAAAGCAATTTAATTGAAATATTTGTCACGGACGTACTACAGGAGGTTGCTTTAGATTTGCCCAACGTTCTGGCATGTAGATTCACGGGACATTCGGCGCACTTTCCCATATTTAACGGACTTGCAAACCCGTGATGGATTTGCATAAGCATGCTATTTTACTATTCGCTAATATATTTTTATTTCAGTTGGTGTTTCCAGATACGTCCACTTCTGGACTTACAGACAGTATTTCTTCCTGAACAACTTTATGTTTGTTGTCGTACAATTCACGGTAAATGTTCTCGAGCCAGTCACCTAAAACACGTCCGTCAGTGCCTGAGGACGATTGCTTTTTCTCCTCCACAGTGTTGACCCTGGTGGCCAGCATCTTCACGCTGACGTTGATTGCATGCGATCGGTTTTTTGGCATCGTGTTTGCCATGAAGGCGCACATCATTGAAAGACGGGCAAGCTACGCCATCGCTATCGTCTGGCTCCTGTCGGCAGCTGTGGCCACCCCCATGCTCTTCAACAGAAAGGTAGGCACCTTTGGATGAAACCAGAAGAATCAAACTAACAAACGAATGACTATTCAATGGCCAGCCACTCACTTGAACGTAGGTGAGTACAAATACAGAATATATTTTCATTCATATTTCTTTTACATTGTGTGATAGGTCACAAAATCCTTTCTGAATGCAGTTTATCAGATGCTAATCGTACTGTTCTCCTCTCTGAGTTTCAAAGCATAGTAGATGTACATCAATACATTTTTGTTGCATGTATATTAATTCTTTTCAAAGGGGTACTACTTGTTCTTCCTGAAATAAGGATATACATATTTTGCAATTTTTTTGCTTATAGCAAGCAACATAATTCCAACAGAAAATGTTTCTCATTTTCATGCATATTACAAAATGGGCAGGCAAGATCCCTTGATGAAGCGAGGAGAGAGAGAGAGAGAGAGAGACAGACAGACAGACAGACAGACAGACAGACAGACAGACAGACAGACAGACAGGCAGGCAGACAGACAGACCGAGAGGGGGTAGAGAGAGAATATAGAGAGAGAGAGAGAGAGAGAGAGAGAGAGAGAGAAAGAAACAGAGAGAGGAATAGAGAGAGATAGAAAGAGAAATAGAGAGAGATAGAAAGAGAAAAAGAGAGAGATAGAAAGAGAGTGATACCGAACCTCCTTTGCATATAGTCTTATTTACTGAGAATGCGGAATATGTATCATAGTAAACGAAATGCCAAAATGAACAGAGGACAGTTTTCAGACGTCACGAAACTGAATCTGAAACAGTCTTTTCTAGTCTTTATTTTGGTGAGTCCTCTGTCGTGTTTTGAGTTCTGCACTGATCTTCAAATTTAGCCCAAACATCCCGAGAAAAGTTTAGTCCCTACGTTTCTTTCCACGAAAAAGCCTTCATCCTTCCTCACTACGTCTCCTTATTCCTCGGGCGGCCTTTCTGACCTTTCATACCCAGAGGCAAAACACTGCAAGTGATAGACACGAGGAGCTTCAAGACTTCAGACGGTGACGTGAAGTGCAGTCGTCCAGACCTTGCGATGGCCTTGTGCAGGGTGCAGCTTTGACTACATGTACTCCAGTAAACGTGCCCACACTGACCGACGACCCAGAGTACCAGCGTAGCGCCATGCAGCACGCCCTGTTTAAGCCGTCTCTCTGTGGCTGCACAGGTGCACTGCGTGCAGTGGCGCAACTACGTGGAGCAGTGGTGTGATGACGACTGGCCCTACTACGAGGTGGTGGTGGACAACATCACCACTACATCGGTGCCCGGGCGTCGTGCCTACTACACTGCAGTGGCGGTGGTCATGTTCTTCCTGCCCTGCGTCCTGATGGCCGTCGTCTACTTCATGATCATTGTCACTCTCTACAAGGCCCAGGCACCAGGGGAACGCACCAGCAAGGACATCAAGACGCAGAGCAAGCTGAAGAAGAAGGTAGGACCAGCTCGCTCTGTGTGTGTGAGTGTGAGTGTATGTGTGTGTATGTATGTGTGATTGTGTGTGTGTGTGTGTGTGTGTGTGATTGTGTGTGTGTATGTGTGTATGTGTGTGTGTGTGATTGTGTGTGTGTATGTATGTGTGTGTGATTGTGTGTGTGTATGTGTGTGTGTGTGTGTGTGATATTGTGTGTAAGTGTGTGTGGTTGTGTGTGATTTTGTGTGTGTGTGTGTATATGTGTGTGTGTTTATGTGTGATTCTCTGTGAGTGTGTGTGTGTGTGTGTGATTGTGTGTGATTTTGTGTTTGCGTGTCAGTGTGTGTGTGTGTGTGTGTGTGTGTGTGTGTGTGTGAGTTTGCACTTTTGAGGAAATTTTACAGATTTGCACGTATACTCGTATGTATTTCGCCTAGTACTGCCTGCTCTGGTAAAGTTAAGGTCCGAAACTCCTTTGGGTAATCATCCTCATTTTTGCATCGACCGCAACTTGAATGAATATTTTCATTCACACAATGTTTTCTTAAACATAATTCATACGTTTGAACGTGTCCTCTGGACATTCTCGCTTTTCCCAAAGGATCTGAAAAGCGTGACCGAAGCCAGAACACTGGGATGAAAGAAGAAGATAATGAGTGTAGCGAAACAATGGCAAAAATATGTGGGAAGTTCCCTTATTTCTTTGTCATCTCGTTTCTGATTGGATTTCTGGCACTTCTGGAGGATCGAATATCTCACCTTATATGGCAAAACCGACCGTTAACAGCGTAGCGAACATGTCGTGAAACTCCAGTCAGGCTCATTCGGGAGGAAGCCAACTCGGAAAAGTGGTTAACAAAATACTCACTTGCTTCTGTTTGGGTTGTTTGTCTGCTCACTTCGCATTAGTGGATTATACTTCGACAGGCAAAAGTAGTTCATGAGAAGCACAGGAAAGGCACGAGGGGAAAGCCAAGGAACGCTATCGACGAAGGAGTGCGCACGGCAAAGCCATGGCTGGAAAGCCTTGCGTCTGGAAACTCGTTCGTCTGTCAGCTTCAATTGAGTGACTTTTGCAGTCACACTCCCGGTGGAGCCAACAGTACAACGGAAGTAGTTTTAGAACTACATCTAATGACGCGAAGCTCCCCCAAAACCCAATCGAACAAGACTGCGACCGCTCAAGCGATTTGCAATCAAAAAGTCTGATTGAGGTGGTAAAGAAACATTCCAGGGTAAAAGCTTTGCCTAAAAAAAGAGAGATCCTAAAAGGCAAAAAAGTTCCCTACATATCTCGAGACTTAAGTGGGAGTCCGAAGCTTCCTCACCATCCCAGTTTTTTTTTTCTTCTTCTTCTTCCAAAGCCCTGCTTGTTTCCCCTTGTTTGTGGCCCTTCACCGTCCCAAGAAAGAGAGCGTGGCAAACGTGAAGGTGGGACATTTCCATCTCCATGTCTTCTCTCGTCGAGGGAAATAGTGTGAGAAGCGTAGGTTACTAACGCTTTCCATTGGAATTGTCCCGTAGTTGATGCGGCTCTCTGCTGCGACTGAAAAATGTGTGTTGCTCGGTATTTCCTTGTATTTTAGAAAAGTGTGAGTCGACATTGATTTGGAGAGGGGGGAGGGCGGAGGAAAATGGGGTGTTCTATCTTCTGTTTTCTCTACTGAAAGAGGAATGAATGTACTGTTGTTTCACGATCAATCTGCCTTGAGATGTAGGACGAGATCCTGTCGTAAACGGTCGAAAGGGAAGTGCATCTGAAATACGTGTATTTTTCAGGGCGATTTCAGCTAAAATTGGAAATCGCGACTGTCTGGCCTGGGAAACACAACACTGAAATCAATGTAATCGATAAAATGCATTCGGTGTTTTTCGACCTGATAAGGAAGCAACAGACATGATCACCGACAGGACAAATTACCGTTACTCAAAATACTTAAAAGACCAAACATCTGTTTGGACTTCTCCGAGGTTCCAGTTGTCTTATCATCTCTACTTTTCTACCAGTAGATGTTTAACCGCATGTCACACAAGGTTCATCCTACCCCCTCCTCCCTCCTCCTTCCTCCTTCCTCCTCGTCCTCCTCCTCCTCCTCGTCCTCGTCCTCCTCCTCCTCCTCCTCCTCCTCCTCCTCCTCCTCGTCCTCGTCCTCGTCCTCGTCCTCGTCCTCGTCCCTCTCCTCGTCCTTGTCCTCCTACTCGTCCTCATCCTCGTCCTCGTCCTCCTCCTCGCCCTCGTCCTCTTCGTCCTCCTCGTCCTCCTCGTCCTCGTCCTCTTCCTTTTCCTCTTCCTCCTCATCTTCGTCTTCCTCCTCGTCTTCGTCCTCTTCCTCCTCCTCCTCCTCGTCCTCTTCCTCCTACTCCTCGTCTTCCTCCTCCTCCTCCTCCTCCTCCTCGTCCTCCTCCTCCTCCTCCTCCTCCTCCTCCTCCTCCTCCTCCTCCTCCTCCTCCTCCTCCTCCTCCTCCTCCTCCTCCTCCTCCTCCTCCTCCTCCTCCTCCTCCTCCTCCTCCTCCTCCTCCTCCTCCTCCTCCTCCTCTACCACTCCACTACCTCCTCCTTCTCCTGCTGCTGCTGCTGCCCCTTCTCTTTGTTTTCCCTTGTCAGCACCTTCTCCTCCTTCCGCTTTTTCCGCTCTAAACCCTGCTGCGTCTACTTCTGCTGCTTCTCCTCCTCCTCTGTCTCTCTCTGTCAATCTCTCTCTCTCAATTTATCTCTCTCAATTTATCTCTCTCAATTTGTCTCTCTTTATTTCTCGCTCTCTCTTTATCTATCTATCTATCTCTCTCTCTCTCTCTATCTCTCTCTCTTTCAATTTCACTTTTAAACTTTCTCTCTCCCCTTTTGAGTAAGGGGTAAGAATAGACCGACTCCCCACACATCTCTGTGTGGCGGAATACTAGGTAAGTCGTGACTAGACTTTTTTTATCGAACAACCTCTTGTTAATGTCAATGGTCGATGAACTTACAAAACTTATAAGCATTTAAACTTCACTTATTCATTCGTTTATTTATTCGTTCGCTCGTTCGTTCATTCATTCATTTATTCATAATTTGTTCGTTTGTTTCTCTCTCTCTTTCTCTTTCTTTCTCTCTTTCTCCCTTTCTCTCTCTCTCTCTCTCTCTCTCTCTCTCTCTCTGGTTCTCAATCACGGACGAAATCTCAGACTTCCTGTTGCCTCCTTGACGGGGAAGTGAGGAGTAAGTGTGATGTGGAAATATACTACAGTGTACTAAATTCGGTTGCTGCCGCTGGACACTCACCTCACCAGCTGGAACCCGTGGCTTCATGTAAAACGTCATGCCTTCGAAACGTCTGAGAACCTACTGCAGATTTTAATTTGGGGTTGCAAAGGTTTCTGTACTGCCATCATGAGTACAGTAAACAACGCCATGGCTCCTTCAGCAGAAACGCAGCTGTAGAGGTTCACCTCTGGAGCCTCTGTGGAATCAGTGTGCGAGTGGCTGGCGGGGCAAACCATGATGTCGGCTGTGCGTTTGTGTGACTTAATGCATCCCATGATATCAATTGTGTCTGATGAACCCGCCTAGGTTTCCTGGGGCATAAAAACAGAGCTGGCACCATCTGTTCGAAGGTAGTTTGCACTCAGTAATTGGAGTGACAGAGTCAACGTAGTGACTCGGTATGCTCCACGCTTGCGGAGAGAAGGATATGTACGAGAATGGAAGCACTTCTGTCAGTTGTCTTATCTGTAGGTACCCACAGTCCAGGGTCATCGATGAGTTTCAAACAAGAGAGCAATACCTTGAGACACCAGCTGTTCTTGCATTATGTTGAAGATGTCGGCAAAACTAGTGTTTAGATGCAATGTCGTCATACAAAAATGTACAACTAAAGAGTGCGAAATAACACGGTAGAAGACTCTCCGAAGAGCATTTATCCCATCCGATCACAAATTCTAGCTGAAAAGATGCAGTCATGGCTCATTTTAGTCAGATCGCCCCTCTGCATGATAAGATAAAGGTAAAGGTGCTTTTTTATATTGCGACTTTTCCACTCATTGATGGGTGCTCAAACAGCACACGTTTACCCCTGGTCATCGGGTCACCTTTTTATCACCAACACCATCTCAACTCCCTGGGGAGCATGCAACCAGGCTACGGACGAACTCGCCAAAGTTAGCTTTCACAACTTTCCAACTTAGCCCTCACAGGTACCCGTTTGTCAAGAGCTGCTAGGTGGTAGTGGCTTGTAAACAACTCTTGATAATGTAATATCGAATGCACTTCCTACCCCTGGGCTACTTGGGAAAAGACGTACACGAAACAAAACACGCAAGCATAGATAAATGAATACCAAAGGGTTTAATGCATATAGGGACCCAAGAAACAATTCCACACACCAACGTCCCATCCACAATGCAAATCGCAAACCCTACACATCCACTGCATGATTCACAAAACCCTTCACCTCCGCCGCACAAATCCCAAAACACTTCCCCTCCACAGTCCAACTCACAAATACTTCACTGCCACAGTCCAAACCCCAATCACTTTTCCCCGCCACAGTCCACTCACAAATACTTCACTGCCACAGTCCAAACCTCAATCTCTTTCCCCGCCACAGTCCAACTCACAAATACTTCACTGCCACAGTCCAAACCCCAATCACTTTTCCCCGCCACAGTCCACTCACAAATAACAAAAGTCCACGTCACCGTACCAACCGTTACTGTCCAACCTGCACAACCCCCACCATCACTATTCCACCTGCACCGCCCAAATCATCCCACCTCAATCTCCACAGTACAATTCCTCCCTATTCCACTTCCACCGCACAAACTCCACTGCACAAAACACCAACACCTTCACCTCCACATCCCAAATCACCAAAATCCCTGCCAGACCACACAATCATAGGCCAGACCTAAAAAAAACTCAAGCCAGACCACACGAACCCCAGTCCAGGCTTGTGATGAAAACTTGTGGAGGGCGTGAAGAGACAGCAGCAGAACAGAATTAGCAGGAAGTCCATCCCCATCTTCTAGCTCAAGTCCAACTTCTCTTCCTCGGGGAAGGCAGTCCGATTCCCTTCCTACCATCCACTCCCGTGCCGTTTTCTTCTCCCTCTCTCCTCGTGACGTCTTCTCGTTTCTCTTGTTACGTCACTTCACCTGGAAAAACTGAACTAACTCATCAAAGGCACTGGCGAAATACCCACTAAAAAGCATGCGAAGCAAGTGAAAAACCCGGTGGTAAACCAACACAGCCGTGCTGCACGTGCACATGGCCCCCAGTCTTAATTAACCATTCAAAAAATGTAATTAACTAACCCAACACATGAGAACGCCGTGCAAAACACTCAAAAGCAATACTCTGAACCGCCCAGAAAACCAAATAGCTTAAAACCCCTATAGCCGCACTCCCTGGTTATAATAAACTCCTTCTAAAAAGAACACGTTTCACCTTGAGTCGTGGTACCGTTTTACTCCTGGGTGGGAAGACGCAATGTGAGTAAAGCATCTTGCTCGATGGTGCAACTCTAGAATCCACGCGGCTTCAAACGCCGCACCCATTTGCCGCAAGCGACATCAGGTCAAACGCGCTAACCACTCCTGACCGACATTGTGCCCGAGCCACCGTGATAGGTCTTCTTGCAAGTGTGTTCCACAAGTGTAGCGAGCAACACTTCAAAGTCAACGACTCTCTGCGTGTACGTGGCCCCGAAAGTCTCAAGCAAGACTCATACATTGTCGTATAAATATTAACTAGCTTCATTAAACGAATGCTGAAGGACTTTCAGTATTTCAAAGACTGAGCACCATAATTGATGCTGCCACAGATTTTTTTCTCACAAAATTCCAAATAAACCATGTTTTCTCCACCACTCGTTTGGAGCTGTCTTTCAAAGAGGATTTTCATCGTCTGCCTGATTAAACAGTTGCATCGGTTGAGAAATGTATTGCAGATCCGCTTTCAAGCTTCGCTCACAACGACGTTGGCGGCGCACGCCTCAAGTGGAGCGTGTTGAGGAGTTGCCCAACTCCGTGCGTCAGCGGCCCTGGAGGCCCTTGAGGTCGCCACAGGCAATCCCCTCGCCTCATGCTGCATCGATTAACTGTCACTTCACTGAGTCTCAACTCTCTGGCGCAACAACTTAAGGGAGGCTTCATACCACTTTAAAACCCATTATGCCAGCTATTTCCTTCCTCCTCTTACCACCACCACTAGCACTACCACCCCCACTACTGCTTCGTCTTCTCCCTCTAGTTGTGATGTTACTGCTACTAATGCTGATGCTTAGACCTGAATTACTATGGATATTTATATATCTGCCACTGCTGCTAGTCATCCTGCTGCTCCTTCTTTGCAACTTCTGAATCTTTTCTTAACAAATGGAGTTAGCTGTACCTTTCTTTCACCTTGCCTGCATCTCAGCCAATGCGCGATATGGTGACTCCTTGATTTCCTGAGTAATCATTGGCGCTATATGACGAAAAGACTCACTCTCAACCGTTTGGCAACTTCTCTTTGAGAAACACCATCCTGGGCCCAACCCAGGGCTCTACCCCGATCAACAGTCGTCATCTTTCTTCCTTCGACCATATCTTTCTCTGCAGTAATTTGGTAACATTTTCGTTCCCCTTTTTATTCAACTACCGTTGAAAACTGTTCATTGGACATTGGTCGGGCACGTGCATTTTGTTTTTCTATTTCAACAACCATGTGTTACAAATGTAACGGGTCAGCGATTTGCATTCTTTTTCCCCAAAACGGCTTCGTTGTACCGCACGTGATCGCTTTTTCAACAAAGGGTAACGCGCTAAAGGCTCTTTCACACTGAAGAATAATATCATACGCAACCACTGTCAAGCTTTTGGCTGTTAAATCCTTTTTTTCAGTTAGCATTGCAACTAATTGTAATTTCATAAAATTTCAAGAGTGACCCTTAACTTATTGTCACTAGTGTAGGTCACAGTCGGTGACGCACAATCAATAGCGCTGATAACCAGCACGGGTGAGGCTCAGGACTGCATCCTCTCACTAGCTTGCTACAGCATTTATCCCATGGACTACTGCACTCTCTCCAGATACTGTTCCCAAGCTGGACTGTGCGAACGAACAAAACTTTAACCTGAACTCATCACCGACTGGAATGAAGCTAAATGCAGATCTGACATAGACCATGTCATCAGCTGATGGTTTGACAATCATTGCAAGCTGAATATAGTGATGACTCTCCAGAAACAAAGCTTCACTCGCCAGAGTACATCAACGCAGACAACATCGAGCAGGCCGAGGGATTTCGCGAACTCTGCGTCATCACCACAGATCGGTCCTGGACCCCACATATCAACAGAGCCCTGCATAACTGCCACAAGTGCATGTAGTTCTAACTGAAGTTCCGTTGCGAAAGGGTATGGAAAAAGCTCTGCGATTTCTACCATTCCTCTGTGAAGAATTGTTTGGCCTCAAGAGTTGCTGAATAAGCAAAATACACAACACCAGAGGACAGAAAAGTAGACAGAGAGTGCCACAAGGCCTCTGACTTAAGTGGTGTGCCTCTTCCATTACAAGACACGCTCAGGAGGACCGGATCTCAAAAGGAAGCATCAGAAGTAACGACAGATTCCTCCCAGGGAGTTTTCTGCAGTGAAGAGATCAAATCTATGTGTACTCAAAGGATGTTTTCTGTGTATTTTGTTTATGAGGTGTTGACAAAAATTAATTCTTGTATCATGCAAGACAACAAAGGTGTACGGTATCCTAATCCTGTATTCTTTTCCGTTGTCACCCTTGTTGTCATCTCTGTCTCTTATGCTGATTTTGCCTTTATTCCCAAGTACCTCATCGTCTTCCCACCCCTGCGTTGATGCTCTAAATTATCTCATCAATTTCTTCATGACACACGGCCTAGCAGCATGGTTTGCATGCCCGTCGTGCCTCGTGTTTACACACTAATCTTCCCGAAACTTTTAAAGCCACCAACACACTCAAACGGATGGCTTCGATTCGCTCATGAAGAAATTCATCGTTTAGGTGTCGTTTCATTGTGGCAGAGCAAGGACTCTCTCTGCGTGCCTGCAAGTCGGCACGCTGAAGATGGTGAGGCACACAGATTGGCTGCATGGCGAGGTTCACCCAGCACACGCTGAAGATGGAGAGGCACACAGATTGGCTGCATGGCGAGGTTCACCTCAAGGGGCCATGTTCACCCAGGAAGCAGCGCCTGTCCACCTTACTCGACGATGGAACTGCTGTCACAGACCGGCCTCACGTAGTGAAAAAGCAGGATGCCGCCTGTTTCAAGCCCTAAAGATGGGCGATAGACAATTGGAGCTTGCTCTACATCACTAGTGACCCGTGAACCTCCATCAGATTCAACAGCTCTACAGCCTTGGGCTTCGGCCCTGCCATAGACGTTCCCAGACTTGTTGAAGAGCGTGGGGTCTCAGTCTCTCGATGCTTCTGATCTTGTCCTTGCTCGATGGAAAGGTTATTACATACTCTTTGAGCTTCTTCCCTCGTTGTCACTCAATAGATACTCCACAGACGGGTCCAAGGAGCCCTCGTCCACTGAAGAGAAGAAAGAAGAAAGGAAGGAAGGACGGAAGAAAGGAAGGAAAGTCAAGTGGTACTTCTCGCGTAAATGATTGTTCTCGAAAAAGGGAAAACCTGCAATGAACTTTTAGGGTGTACTTGTAATAAGCAAGCGCGCATGTGTGAATGTGTGTGTGTGCATGCATGTGCTTGCGCGCGCGCGCGTATGTGTGCATGCGGTGGGGTGAGGGATGCGCATGTATGTGTGTGTATGCGTGTGTTTGTGTGTATGCGTGTGTGTGTGTGTGTGTGTATGCAAAATTGAGAGAGAAAGAGACAGAGAAAGAGAGAGAGAGAGACAGAGACAGAGACAGAGAGAGAGACAGAGACAGAGAGAACTGAACTGAACTGGACTGAATGTTTATACATAGGCCGACAGCCCGTTGAACTCCACATCTTTGGATATTCAAACAAAACACAACCATAATCATCAGAGTTGCACTCAAAGCAGATTCAGTACAAGGTTCACATGTTGTTTCTTTTTTCCTCTCTGAGTTTCAAGGCATAGAAGATGTACATGGATACACTCCTTGTTATTCGAATATCAGTGCCTTTCAGCAACCAACGGCAGTCTCTCATTTTATTCACACGCACGTATTCTTTTATATATTTATCTCATAATTCACTGTAAGCGTTGCAGTATAAGAGAAAATGACTTTCATCTTCCAACACGTTACAGAATGGGCAGATTAGCTCGTTTACTTCACCGTGATTATGGCGTTGGTTAATTCTTAAGGAGTTCGTTCCAAGTCTGAATCTGATGAATGCGTCTCTAACTTTCTTAATGGTTAGAAAGGTAAAGTATTTTTCTTGACCCAATACGTTTTTGAAGGCAGAATATAGTGCACATCTTTGACTATTGCGATTTTGTTCATCCCAAGATTGTAGAAAGCAGTCTTGTAGTCTTTGGATTGGAGTAAAGTGAACTGGGACTACGAGGACTTGTAGTGCTGTGAACTGTGACAGAAAGGACTATGAATGGTGTGAACTATGTCTGTAACAACAAGGAGTAACATGTGAGAGTGTGTGTGTGTGTGGGGGGGGGGGTGCATGCGTTATGCGTTGATGATCGTGTATGTGTTATGTGTGCTGTGCGAGTGTGGTTGTTGATGTGCATGCAGGATGATGAACATGATGGGGGGGGGGGGGGGGGTGTTCTTGTACATGTGTTATGGATGAAGATCAGGTATGTGTTATTGCCTGACGATGATTGTTTGATGTGCATGCTTGTGTCTTTGTTCCTTCTGTGATTACTTGTTTTGGTGTAAAATGTTTCTCTATTAAATTGAATTGCCTCTGATGGACTCCATAACTTGAACGATATGATTGAGTTAATTAATGTTGAACTGTTTTTGTTTTTGTATGTATGTATTATGTTTTTGCCACCGACAAAACGAATTTCCTTGTGATCAATGAGGACAATAAAGTATCTTGTATCTTGTATCTTGTATCTTGTTTGAGTTGTTTGAGAAATCTTGTCTCATACCCAACCACCCCTCCATTCAGCCACATGTAGGTGAACCCTAACTTACATAAGGTGTTTTTTTACAATACTAGACCAATATTTACCATCATGGACATGTGATTTTTGTATCATTACATAATGTAAGCTTGTCAAGGTAATCTATGTGGTAACATTCTGGTTAGTCTTATCCAGTATTTTACCGCTCGGATAGTGCTATTGATAGCCAGAGATTACCTGCCAATTTCTCCGTACACAAAGTGGTCAGGTGTTTTAACGTCTAAACTCTTGAACTTTTTACATGCGAAGAGATGTACTTTTTCGACTTTGTCATGATTCTCCAGGCCCCAGATTTCTGCACCATATAATAGGCAGGGCTGCACTTGTGCATCAAAAAACCTTAAGAATACATCAGTATTTTTGTTGCGGAGGGCCCACATAGTTTTCATTAACTGGACAGCCCTTTGTTTGCCTTTAATGGCAACTTCTTCTACTGTAGCAGCTGTGGAAAGTCTGGTAGAAAAGGTATAACCTAAATAATTGTATATGTTCACCACATCCAATCGTGTATGGCTAAGATACCATCTTTCGCTCTCGGCTAAGTGTCCACCTTTTCTAAATACCATGACCTTAGTTTTTTTCTGTATTGACTTTAAGACCAAGATATTCTGAAATTGTGGTCAGGGAGTTCAACTGATTTTATAGTCCACTGGGTGTGGACGATAGCAATGCTATATCGTCTGCGAATAGTAAAGCGAAGATCTCATCTGCGTCCGGTACCATTTGTATACCATGCTTCCCGTGGGCTCGGATGTAATCTGCCACGGTGTTGATGTATAGGAGAAAAATGGAGTGCTCTCTTTTGCACCCTGTTTCACACCGACCTGACAAGGAAAGAACTCACTAATCTAATGGTTCCAACGGTCGCAAGACTGAACATTTGAATGCATAGCTTTCATCCTTTTAGTGAATTTCGTAGACAATCCACTACTCTGTAGTATCCTCCAAAGTTGTCCGTGATCGACAGAGTCAAAGCCTTCTTGTAGTCTACGAAGGCTACGTATAGTGAGAGAGAGCGAGCGAGCGAGCGAGCGAGCGAGAGAGAGAGAGAGAGAGAGAGAGAGAGAGAGAGAGAGAGAGAGAGAGAGAGAGAGAGAGAGAGAGAGAGAGAGAGAGAGAGAGAGAGAGAGAGAGAGAGAGAGAGAGAGAGAGGAGAGAGAGAGACTCTGAAACTTAGCTCCAGAAAAACTGAGGAGGTCAGAGAGTCTGACCAGTTCTAGAAGGGACCTAAAGACCATCTGTTCCGAAAACAATTGTAGACGCCTTAAATATGCCTCGGTGTGAGAAAGGCCCATCGTAAAAATGAGCACATATGTACATACAGTTTCTTTGGAGACATAGATCTGAAAAGAAGAAAGAAAGAAAACGTAATGAACGGCATTTTGACACTTAAAAAGATATTTTTGACGCCAAGCAATGTTTCTTTTCAAACTTTGCCTTCTCCTGTCTGAGGCTAACAATTGTGGCAGGACGTGTGTAGACATGCTAAGATAATATGCACGGATGTACCATATGGATGTATGATAACGTTGTCGGCGCCATTTATCATATTACAAGAACGTGCTTCAGTCGCGACATCGCAAAGACGGAAAAGGTGAGTTTTGAGCCCAGCTTTGAAAAAGGCCAAGCACAGATATGACTTCAGAGACTCAGGAGGCCGAATCCATAGTCTCGGTCCCATTTTACTGAAGGACCGGTCACCGTAATTTTTCAGTCTTGATTGTGGGACTGTGAGAAGTCTTCTGTCTGATGACCGAAGACTCCTCGTGCGCTTGTGCTTCTTGGTGAGGTCTTTGGGGTAGGCCGGGCCTTGACCTGTTGCACATTTGACCACCATGGGCAGGGTCTTTGAGGTAGGCCGGGCCTTGACCTGTTGCACATTTGAACACCATGGGCAGGGTCTTTGGGGTAGGCCGGGCCTTGACCTGTTGCACATTTGAACACCATGGGCAGAGTCTTACATTCAATGCGCAGGTGAACCGGAAGTCAGTGAAGATAATGAAGCACTTGAGTCATATGAATCCACCTTGGCGTCGCTTCACTGCTCTTGCAGCCGAGTTCTGGAGACGATGCATATTTTGCATTTGTCCAGTAGTTGCTGCAGTCCAAAGACAAGATGAGCAGTCATTGGAGTTGAATCCACGCAGCATTTTGAAGAGAAAGAGAAAGGTTCTCCAGGGGGCTACTTTGCTTTATTTTTGTGTGTGACCTAGATAACTCGATTTGCACGCATTTTTTAATTTTTTAAGCAGTTTCAGATTCTACAAACATTACTTTTTCGACACTCGGTCCGTCCATATTTATTTTTAATACTTTAAATAACTCTTTCTTTTATTCAAATAAAACAGGCGATGGAAGCTAACAATGTCATATAGGTGTCAAATGTTTCCATCGAAAATGTCCAGTTTGAATAACAATACGAACTATTTTTGCAGCTTCACCCGTAAAATAAATGCAACTTTCTGCAGATATTTTTGCAGTGATATCGAACGACAAGCTCGATATAGTAAAAAGATGCTTAGCTGGGTACTTCAGATAATCCCGAGTCTTTCTGCAGTTGACCTTATTAAAACACACTCGCGTGCGCGCGCACACACACACGCGCGCGCGCGCACACACACACACACACACACACATACACACGCAATACTAAGTCCACCAAATTCTGTAAGTTTCCTGATCATTGATTCAGGGGAGGGATGAGGGAGGGGGGAAGGGGGGGTGGGGGTGGGGGGGGGGAGGGAGGGGAGGGGGGAAGGGGGGGGGAGGATGGGTGGGGGTTGGGGAGGGAGGAAGGGGGGAGGATTGGTTGGGGTGGGAAAGGATGGGGAGATGGGGGAGGGAGGGGGAGGAGAGAACATTCAAATTTGAATGAAAATATCCCCGGCAGCCCTACAACGGATATCGCCGTACTTCCTCTCGCCTGCACTCCCGTTCTTTTGATGTCATGGCTACCAGCCTCAGATCCTGTCCTCTTTTTTTAAAGTTTATTTTGTTCAAAATCCAAGCAACCATCCCTCCACTGAAACTA
The DNA here is from genome assembly GCA_034096865.1 of Theodoxus fluviatilis. Taxonomy (NCBI): domain Eukaryota; kingdom Metazoa; phylum Mollusca; class Gastropoda; order Cycloneritida; family Neritidae; genus Theodoxus; species Theodoxus fluviatilis. Next base: position 27,830 of record JAWQFJ010028623.1, read on the forward strand.
GTTCCACTTTTTTTGTTTTGAGTGGACGCTCCTTTTGGAAATGGACAGAGAACAGGTAAATATTTTTGGCTCACCTCCCTCGCTGCTTTCTCGTCAATACTTGGAGTCCCAAGTGCAACTGGACTTATTTGTGAAACAAACACTTGCACCGCTTTTTACCGAGACCAGGACCTGTGTGCCATGAATGCAGGTGAAGGTGATTTCCTCACAGTCGGGTCTCATGTTGTGGCTCCTCTCGAGAGGAAACCTTTCGTAAGTTACCCTTTTTGGACCATGACGCGCCAAATCACGGCCGCTGTCCAGACGACTAAATCGTCTGCCCATTCTCCAGGAGGAAGCACCCGTGAAAAAGATATCCCGAGTTTCCTTCTGCAACAAAGAATGAGCTCAGGAGCCATCAGTGACCGACAGGTTGGGAGGCGCGCAATCTCGATCGTTTGACCCCTGTTTAGAGGGGCTACGTTCTGGAAAGACAGATTCGCGTCTGGACATTAGAGGTCATTAACTGAGGTACTAGCTGGTGTCGTGGATGTCTATTATCCTGGAGGTGCAAGAACATCGAGATTTAAATGGCTAAAGAAACATTTGCCTTGAAGGTCAATAGGCAAACCCGTTGCTGGAAGAAGTGGAAGACGGCGCATGGACGTTTTGATTACATCATTCATTGCCTGTCCACAGTCTTCCGTATCGTTAAGTGGATCATCTCAGCCCGGCCTCTCAATTATTTTTTACATTGAAAAAGGTCGGCATTTATCGTTCACATCCATTAATATTCATTACCCATTTTCGTCTGAAATTTCTCCTCTATGCTCGAAGATGGAAACTTTCCTCTGTCTCTTTTTCAACGAAGTCCCTGTCAACTGCAGTGATGCTGATAATTAGCTCGTCCACCAAATAATTGAAAATGCAGAGTATCATTTTCCGAACCTATTTAGAAAATGTCAGTGACGTTGTGGAGTCATCCAAGTCGGCGTGGGCGGTGCAGATGTGTTACGGCCTGTAGCGGTAAAAATAGTTTCCCGGTGAAAACATTTTCGGAAGTCATCGCAGAGTTATCTGCTCGGCTCTCTCTTTATGCGATTTACCGCTCCTGCACGTGTTCTTTGCATGAAATATATCCAGACAAACGACGCATTAGTTGCTTTACGAATTTTTTTTTGTTTTTGGTGCATTTGTGTAGTTTAACACATAATGTAGCGTTCAAAAAAGTTTTTCCCCGTGCAAAGCCGTCTCCCCTGCCGGAAATAATATGGGAGTCACCTCCCTGTAGTCTATTTTTAGTCTGATTTTATAAAATGCGACCGTTGATTGACTTGGCACGCCCGAGGAGTTATGCTAAGATCCTGCCGCGTTAATATATCTGCGTTTTGTGACAAACGTCTTGCTCGGCGGTACTGTACTCCAAGCACCTTAACGGTCCGCGTGATTCGGGTGTAATCTTAAGCTAAACGACGTTCCGAATGTTTCCGACTTCGACCATTTCAGCAGCGCCAATAAACGTCGTTTAGCTTAAGATTACACCCGAATCACGCGGACCGTTAAGGTGCATGGAGTACAGTACCGCCGAGCAAGACGTTTGTCACAAAACGCAGATATATTAACGCGGCCGGATCTTAGCATAACTCCCCGGGCGTGCGAAGTCAGTCAGGCGGAGTGGACGGTGCCGTCTCTTTTTTTGACTCACATGCGAAGCAAAAGTGAGTCTATGTACTCACCCGTGTCGTCCGTCCGGGCGTCCGGGCGTCCGGGCGTCCGGGCGTCCGTGAAAAACTTTAACGTTGGATTTTTCTCGGAGACTATTAATAAATGTTGTATACAAAACAGCCATTTTTCACATTTTCCCAATTTTCTCTGAAGTTTTTGAGATTGGATACCTGATCTATATATGGTGTATAGGGCAAAGTAATCCCTATCTTTTGATACCAGTTTGATTGACCTTGCTTCAAGGTCAAGGTCACAGGAGCTCTTTAAAGTTGGATTGTACACATATTTTGAAGTGACCTTGACCCTGAACTATGACATAACTTTTCCAAACTTCATAACATTGTAGTACACATGTTATACTTTCATACTAGGTCACCTGTGTCGTCCGTTCGGGAGTCCGGGCAGACCGGGCGTCTGGGCATCCTTTAATCCGTAAAAAAACTTTAACGTTGGATTTTTCTCGGAGACTATTAAGTCTATCAACACCCGATTTGGCATGATAGTGTAGGATGACAAGGCGTACAAAAACCTACACCGTGACTTGACCTTGCTTCAAGGTCAAGGTCACAGGAACTCCTTAAAGTTGGATTGTATACATATTTTGAAGTGACCGTGACCCTGAACTATGGAAGATAACTCTTCCAAACTTCATAACATTGTAGTACACATGTTATACTTTCATCATGAGACACATTTGATCACATATCATCAAGGTCAAGGTCACTTTGACCCTTATGAAATGTGACCAACATGGGGTAGTGAACCACTAAAAGTGACCATATCTCATGGTAGAAAGTGCCAATAAGACCATTGTACTTCCTATGTCTTGAATGAACAGCTTTGTGTTGCATGACCTTGGATGACCTTGACCTTGGGTCAAGGTCACATGTATTTTGGTAGAGAAAAATGTGTAAAGCAGTTCTTAGTGTATGATGTCATTGCTAGGTTTAGTTGTTTGACTTTGACCTTAAATGTCACATGAAGGTCAATATCATGTAAAGGTCAAGGTCATGTAAATGTGAAGGTCAAGCATGTGAGTCGTATGGGTTTTGCCCTTCTTGTTAGAGTTGAATTTTCAGCACGTCCCTCGCAGATAACTCTGCTACACGGCCTCGCGCTTGAGCACATGTATGTATGTGTACTTGCATGTGTGTGTATGTGTATTTGCATGTGTGTGCATATGTACATGCATGTGTTGTGTATGTGTAATGCATATGTGTGTGTGTGTGTGTGTGTGTGTGTGTTTACATGCATGTGGAATGAGAGGGAACCCGTCTACATTTTCGATTATTTATCAAGTTAACGTATGCTTGTCGACGAAGAACAATGATAAGCACCAGTTGCAAGGAAATCTCAATTACTGGGTGTACAAATCTGCTTTTTTTGTTGCCAGATCTCCTAAAGGCCTACGCACACGAGGCAACCAAAGTCTCTTGCCACGTTGCCATGTGGCAGGCAATGCTGGAGACTGAGCTCGCACACGCTTCCACTGTGACCTTTCACCTCTCGCCACGTTGTATTTATGGAAGCGTATTAATTCCCGCGCTTGCACTCAAGACGCTCTGCATCTCTCCCCCGAAGGCTTGCCCTAGCATGACTAAAACTTAGAGTGACATGGCGACAGTACTTCGTCATCTAAGCAAAGTAAAAAGAGAAAAAGATCGTGTTGGTCTCGTGAATGGTTGACAAAACGACCAAGATATGGTGCCTACTCGTGTCTGCTACAAGAGCTCCTCAACGAGGATCTCAAGGCAACAAGAACTTAACTTCGAATGAGCCATGAACATTTTCAGGAATTGTTGCAGCTGGTTGGGCCTCAATTAATTAATCAATTTAATCTGAACAGTATTTTCATAACACAGATGCAATTTAAATGTATCGTATTCGTGATATCAGACAACACTAGCTTTGTACACAATGTCAACAGCAATGCTTCGGCGTGAATGTGCATTGGCCCGCATTTCCATTTTTAAAATGTAGGAGCTTTCACGACCTATTGATGCATTCAACATACAGCTTTGATAAATTAATGCTGCTCATGGTTTACATTTTCTTTGGATGGGGTTTCTAGTATCCCGAAATACAGCGTTTTCTGTGCGAAGCGAAAACATCTCCGCCATTTACTTTTGCAAACAGTCGCGATAACGCAAGAACGAGGCTCTAAATTCACCCGGTGATTGGTGGATTCACAGAGAGTGGCTGGAGTGGCACGCTACTGCCCCCAAAACTAGAACAGGTTGAAACACGAGCAACTCTGTTGCTGGTGGCGTGAAAAGTTGCTTGGAATGCCAGTTGCTTTCAACCGACATCGCACACGAAGCAATGGATGGCAAGCAATCGAGTTGCCGGAGTGGAGTTGCCTCGTGTGCGAAGGCCTTAAAGTCTGCTCTGATTAAAAAACGAGTAAGCAAGACATAAACTTGCACGTTTCCTCTATTGTTTCGCAAAGTGTTTTGGATATCTTTTCAACTGCAACTTTTTTTAACATTTCATTTTCAAGAAAAAATACAATCATTAAGGATGGATCACGGTTATTGTAGTAGAAATGTACATACAACCACAACTGCACTCATTCCTGGAGAAAGAAAACTGCACCTTAACTTGAATTTCTCAATAATGCCTGCCCTTCTAGCTGCACACTCTTCTACATTTAATACATTCAACAGAAATGTATTAAAGTTTTCAAATAACGGCAGTTTTTTCGTGGACCTTTTGTAATATATATATATATATATATATATATATATATATATATATATGTTTCTTTCTTGGCAGAATGATGTGGTTTGTACAGGAATCATAATCTGGCAAGCCAAACAAAATAGCTAGCCAATTCAGATGTAGGGTTTTGTCTTGTTGCAAAGGAAACTGATTTCTTTCCAAAAGGTTTCACTGACAACACAATCAACGAAGAGATGCTCCAAAGTTTCGGGTTCTGTCAAACAGAAAGAGCAGACATTACTCTGAACAATCTATAGCTTGAACAATATTCATTAACGGGTAGTATTCTGTGCAAACGTTTCCACTGAAAGTTCTTAAGTCTCACTTTTCTTGTTGCTGCAACGGGAATCATATAATACCGCCTCCATCTTTTTTTCACAAGCTGTTTGCGAAGTAGGTTTTTGACTTTTTTAATAAGAATTATATACTACATTCTCGCAAGTTTGGTTTTATTCTGAAGCAAAAATAAATCGAATTGGCAGTACCACTTCACAAGCAATAATAGCTGCTGTAGCGCTTATGACACTACTCTTCCAGTGAGCACGGATTATACTCAATAGTAGTTTTGTGTATTCCAAAAAGTGGCCTTGTAGCCTAAAGTGACGTTTTAACTTCAAATGATTTAAACCCTCCGTTCGGATGAATTACATCTTTCCAGCAACACCAACGTCAAGCCATGCATGTAAAAGTAAGTTGAATCTTTATGTTGTGGATGGATATTGGAATGTTCATTAAGAAATATGTCAATTTTGAAACTGCGAGCGACTTTACTAATGTTACTTTCCCTAGCAGCGTTAGATTCTTCCTTCTCCATAATTCTACGAAGCAAATCGTTTATTTTTCCTAGTTGCATGTCGATAATTCATGTCTGCTATCCCATCCAAGTTTGCTGTCAGTACAATTCCTGATTTTTCCATGCAACCTTTCCACACAGCCTTGGTTTTCCTAGTGTTCATCTTTTGTCCAGATATTCTTCTAACTGTGTCTAACGTTTGAAGAGTGGCTGGCAGAGACTGCTCAGAACTATCAAGCAAAAATTCCGTGTAATCAGCATATTGGCAAATCAATCATTCTTTGTTATTTACATGTATTTGAATGTATTCTATATTTCATTCCGTCTGATTAAAATGTTCAGCATCTCCGCACACAGCTCATTACCGGTAGCAATGAAGATTTGTGACTATTTTGAAATGCACAAACAGTTGCTCCATTGTTTAATGTTTTCACCCACGTTATAAAAGATATTTTAAAACAAAAATAGTAAAGGCATTTTCCTATTACTATTGGGGGTATGGAGTCAAAAGCTTTTTCGAAATCTACAATTAACAAAAGTCCTTTCTTCTTCTGCTCCATAGTGTAATTAATCACATCATATACATGTATGTCTCACATTTCCCCCCAAATACCTCCTTTTAAGGAAACCGCGTTGTTCTTTTCCAATCAATGCTGAAATATATATTTTTAATCAATTAGCCATGCATCCAGAAGCCATCTTATATATCACATTTAATAGTATTATAGGGCGCCAATCCTTAAGCAATGTTCAACCACAATCTTCCTTCGGTATACACGTTATGATACCCTGTTTCGGCATCACTGACAATTCTCCGCTTTCGTATGCCTCGTTCAAACTCTTGCAAATCAATTCCCCCAGATTTGACTAAAAGAACTTGAAAATCTACAGTGAAACCATCATTCCCTGGAGATATGTTATTGAACATGGCTTTCAAAGGTACAGAGGGCTCTTCGTAGGTCAGAGGACCATCCAGTTCTAGCATCTGTTCTTCAGATAAATGATGTGTTTCTTCTATCAGAATATCCCGCCAAATGTCGTGAACCTCATGATATCGATTTGTATACAGAATCAATTGCAACATGAAAAATGTTACTTCGAAGATGACGTGTAGTCGCCGTTCTACAGGATCGATTTAGCTTTTTGCGAATTCACATTTGTGCAGCTTTTGTCCTGTTTTGATTGAAAGAGCGAATAAGGGAAACATATACGTGTATGTATCCTCTATCCTTTTCTTAAAGTTTGATGGATGTTTGTTTATGTATGTATGTATGTATGTATGTAATGTATGTATGTATGTATGTATGTATGTATGTATGTATGTATGTATGTATGTATGTATGTATGTATGTATGTATGTATGTATGTATGTATGTATGTATGTATGTATGTATGTATGTGTGTATGTGTGTATGTATGTGTGTATGTATGTGTGTGTGTGTGTGTGTATGTATGTATGTATGTTTGTATGTGCGCGTGTGTGTGTTTGTATTTATGTATGTAATGCAATGCAATGCAATGTATTGTATGTAATGTAATGCATTGTAATGTAATGCATTGTTATGTAATGTAATGCATTGTAATGTAATGTAATGCATTGTAATGTAATGTAATGTAATGCAATGTAATGTAATGTAATGTAATGCAATTTAATGTAATGTAATGTAATGTAATGCACCATCACGTCTTGGACTTGTGGGGAGTGAGTCCACAGTCATTGGGGGTAGCTCTATTCCATTCAAGAGCTCAGTTAGGTATCACGGTGTTCACATTGACCAGATCTTGTCCACGCACGATCAGATTAGCAGTGCATGCCGTGTATGTTTTCTTGAACTGCGCCGAATTGCATCAACCCGTCAATACCTTTCGGACACTACCTGTGCTAGGCTAGTAACTGCCAGGATTACGTCACGACTGGATTACTGCAATTCAGTCCTGGCGGGTCTTCCGGCAGAACAACTAAACCGTCTGCAACGAGTTCAAAACAGTGCGGCACGTCTGGTTCTTATGAAGGGCAAGCGCGATCATGTGACACTCCTCCTGAAACATCTTTACTGGCTTCCCGTTAATTTCCGCTGCCAGTACAAATTTGCTGTTTTGGCGTACCGTCATTTTGATTCAACCCTTCCGGCATATCTTTCTGCCTCCCTTTGTACCTATCACCCTTAATGAGAAACACGCCGATACATTCGCGCAACATCGTCTGTATTTACATGTTGCACTGTGGTCTGTTTACCTCCCTTGATCTGCTCAACAGCGCAGCCGCTTGAGAGCGCTGCTTTTCAAGCGTCATCATTTTTCGTATAGGGGAAGCCTCGGATGCGCCTTCTTTGTTTACTTACATTCTTTGAGGAAAGTCAATATCCTGCTAGGAATAGGCCGGTGTCAACATGTGTCAACATGGTGAAAGCAAATGTAAAAGCAATGTAAATGCTGCTTCGGGCTGGATGTGCCAGTACTACTGGAGCAGACCTCGAAAACACAAGGACCGCAGCATTCCAGCTAATGAGGGAGGTTTGCGATGCTTGACACATGCATTCTGTGAACCCGAGTCAGTATTGACTCTGGCACAGTTCGCAATGGATGCGTAATAGACTTGACCCTTCGCATTACAGCATTGCGCCAAAAATAGTTCGTTCTGATACTTTTTCTCTCTCCACTTTTTACAAAAATCATTCAGATGTCTAAACTTGTTTCCATTTCAACACAAATATTATATTTCATCGAATAAACGCTTGTTTATTTCCTCAACAAGAGTAAGTCAAGTTTTGTGTGAAATAGTCTTAGAACTATTTTAACGGCGTATGTCAGGGAGCAGATCGGCTATCCCACAAGCCTCTTGTGTGACCTCCATTTGCATATATCGGACGAAAACCTTCCATCACGTGATGTCAACTGGGCTAGAGACACTTTCGCCGGTAGGCCAAGACTCTAGTGAACTAGAATGTGACACATGTTTACGTTGGCCTATGCCTGGCATAAGCAACGTGCCCTATTTCTCTGCTTCAAGAGCATGCGCCGTGTTGAGGTCAGAGCCCTGCGGCCAAATACCCGTCGTTACTTGTCCAAACCCAGCTTTCCTTGCACTCTCTTTTTAGCCCATGACTCCCATTATCACTGTCAGTATATGTGTCTGAACTTCCTTGATTACTGTTTTCTTGCGACAAGCAGGGAGCTCAACTGACAGTGTGATCACTGTGTATTTTTACTCGATGAATAACAATGCCATGTTTACGTGTGGCAGTGTAATCCTTGAGGAAACTTCCCGAGGAAATGGGAGGTGCCTACCGCCGTTATTCATCCGTGATGGGATGTCACGACCTAATTGTCAAGGGTGAGCTCTGGCCTGGTGGCATCCTTCTGGCTTCTTATAGGAGTTATGGTTGCATCCAGCTAGACCTGGACGTGATGACGAAGGGGCAGGCTAGCTCGGACAAGAGAATTAGTGTTTGCCTCTGGCTAGAAAGTCAACATCTGTTTGGAGAGAACACGAAAGCTGACACGTTCGCAATATTAAAATAATATTTTCACCGTTAGTTTTGATAACAATTGTGTGTGTGTGTGTGTGTGTGTGTGTGTGTGTGTGTGTGCGTGCGTGCCTGCATGCGTACGTGCGTGTGTGTGTAGCGTTAATTAATTACTTAGATCTCTAGTTTATTACCTAGTCATCCCCATAACTGTATTTCAACAAATCATTTTTTTTAACTTCAAGACAGATACTTTGAACAGTGTAATCGGAAGTAAAAAACTAAGCGACTTTTCTGACATAAACAAAAAGGTAACTTTGTTTCCGTTGTTGCTCTTGTTGCACTCTTCTCTTGCAATATCCTGATGTACGGGGGTTCTCCTGGCTTGCGCTGGGAAGTCGAAGTGACAAACACTGGTGGTCGTTTTCGGTAAACTTTATTCACGCACTGATGAAAACACAGTGGTGAAAATCAGCACACCGTAATCGTTGTAACAACTCGCTTCACTCTATGCGCAGCGTCGCAGAGGACTTGCTCCATACAAAGTTAAGCTCTCACCTTAACTCTGTCGTATCTGCTGCTCGTCTCTCAGCCGTGTCTATCTCTCGTGTCTCTGTCTTTCGTGCCTCTCACTCTCTCGCTGTCGCTCCTTAAATACATTTCCTCAAATACCAGAAACTTCCAGTACAAGGGCGAACATACTCAATTCTTCTGCAGCCTTCGCGACTAACGTCACGAAACATAACAAAGCCAATTCGGTCTAGAGTCGGTCAATGACCTGACCGATATACGAAAACAACTGCGCCTGCAACACTGGAGCAGATTCTAGAATCTTCACAACACTCTACAGATGACACGTGACTGATCGAATTGAGAAAAATATGAATGACTGATAACATTTACAGGAGCCGACCATTGACAGTAACGTCTCCTCTCGGCTTCAGAAAATGGCTGCTCGCGTGAGCCGGAAGATCAACAGAGGCTGCACGAGAGTCCGTTGCCTCACCCTGTAACAGAGAGGCAGCCGCGTGTTGTATAAGGCGAGAGGCCCGGGACGCTCAGGCCTACTTCCTCTTACCTCTAACTCTTAATGTGGCAGGGCGGCCCGTGACGCTCTGGCTTACTTCCCCTTACCTCTAACGCTTAGTGCGGCAGGGCGGCTCGGGACGCTCTGGCCTACTTCCCCTTACCTCTAACTAACTCTTACTGCAGCAGGGCGGCCCGGAACGCTCAGGCCTACTTCCCCTTACCTCTAACTAACTCTTACTGCAGCAGGGCGGCCCGGAACGCTCAGGCCTACTTCCCCTTACCTCTAACTAACTCTTACTGCAGCAGGGCGGCCCGGAACGCTCAGGCCTACTTCCCCTTACCTCTAACTAACGCTTAATGCGGCAGGGCGGCCCAGGACGCTCTGGCCTACTTCCGCTTACCTCTAACTAACTCTTACTGCAGCAGGGCGGCCCGGAACGCTCAGGCCTACTTCCCCTTACCTCTAACTAACGCTTACTGCAGCAGGGCGGCCCAGGACGCTCTGGCCTACTTCCCCTTGCCTCTAACTAACGCTTAATGCGGCAGGGCGGCCCAGGACGCTCTGGCCTACTTCCCCTTACCTCTAACTAACGCTTAATGCGGCAGGGCGGCCCAGGACGCTCTGGCCTACTTCCCCTTACCTCTAACTCAACGCTTAATGCGGCAGGGCGGCCCGGGACGCTCTGGCCTACTTCCCCTTACCTCTAACTAAATCTTACTGCAGCAGGGCGGCCCGGGACGCTCAGGCCTACTTCCCCTTACCTCTAACTAACGCTTAATGCGGCAGGGCGGCCCAGGACGCTCTGGCCTACTTCCCCTTACCTCTAACTAACGCTTAATGCGGCAGGGCGGCCCAGGACGCTCTGGCCTACTTCCCCTTACCTCTAACTAACGCTTAGTGCGGCAGGGCGGCCCGGGACGCTCTGGCCTACTTCCCCTTACCTCTAACTAACTCTTACTGCAGCAGGGCGGCCCGGAACGCTCAGGCCTACTTCCCCTTACCTCTAACTAACGCTTAATGCGGCAGGGCGGCCCAGGACGCTCTGGCCTACTTCCCCTTACCTCTAACTAACGCTTAATGCGGCAGGGCGGCCCAGGACGCTCTGGCCTACTTCCCCTTACCTCTAACTAACGCTTAGTGCGGCAGGGCGGCCCGGGACGCTCTGGCCTACTTCCCCTTACCTCTAACTAACGCTTAATGCGGCAGGGCGGCCCAGGACGCTCTGGCCTACTTCCCCTTACCTCTAACTAACGCTTAGTGCGGCAGGGCGGCCCGGGACGCTCTGGCCTACTTCCCCTTACCTCTAACTAACTCTTACTGCAGCAGGGCGGCCCGTGACGCTCAGGCGTACTTCCCCTTACCTCTAACTAACGCTTAATGCGGCAGGGCGGCCCAGGACGCTCTGGCCTACTTCCCCTTACCTCTAACTAACGCTTAATGCGGCAGGGCGGCCCGGGACGCTCTGGCCTACTTCCCCTTACCTCTAACTAACGCTTAATGCGGCAGGGCGGCCCGGGACGCTCTGGCCTACTTCCCCTTACCTCTAACTAACTCTTACTGCAGCAGGAGGGCCCGTGACGCTCTGGCCTACTTCCCCTTAACTCTAACTAACGCTTAATGCGGCAGGGCGGCCCAGGACGCTCTGGCCTACTTCCCCTTACCTCTAACTAACGCTTAATGCGGCAGGGCGGCCCGGGACGCTCTGGCCTACTTCCCCTTACCTCTAACTAAATCTTACTGCAGCAGGGCGGCCCGGGACGCTCAGACCTACTTCCCCTTACCTCTAACTAACGCTTAATGTGGCAGGGCGGCCCAGGACGCTCTGGCCTACTTCCCCTTACCTCTAACTAACGCTTAATGCGGCAGGGCGGCCCAGGACGCTCTGGCCTACTTCCCCTTACCTCTAACTAACGCTTAGTGCGGCAGGGCGGCCCGGGACGCTCTGGCCTACTTCCCCTTACCTCTAACTAACTCTTACTGCAGCAGGGCGGCCCGGAACGCTCAGGCCTACTTCCCCTTACCTCTAACTAACGCTTAATGCGGCAGGGCGGCCCAGGACGCTCTGGCCTACTTCCCCTTACCTCTAACTAACGCTTAGTGCGGCAGGGCGGCCCGGGACGCTCTGGCCTACTTCCCCTTACCTCTAACTAACTCTTACTGCAGCAGGGCGGCCCGGAACGCTCAGGCCTACTTCCCCTTACCTCTAACTAACGCTTAATGCGGCAGGGCGGCCCAGGACGCTCTGGCCTACTTCCCCTTACCTCTAACTAACGCTTAATGCGGCAGGGCGGCCCAGGACGCTCTGGCCTACTTCCCCTTACCTCTAACTAACGCTTAGTGCGGCAGGGCGGCCCAGGACGCTCTGGCCTACTTCCCCTTACCTCTAACTAACGCTTAATGCGGCAGGGCGGCCCAGGACGCTCTGGCCTACTTCCCCTTACCTCTAACTAACGCTTAGTGCGGCAGGGCGGCCCGGGACGCTCTGGCCTACTTCCCCTTACCTCTAACTAACTCTTACTGCAGCAGGGCGGCCCGTGACGCTCAGGCGTACTTCCCCTTACCTCTAACTAACGCTTAATGCGGCAGGGCGGCCCAGGACGCTCTGGCCTACTTCCCCTTACCTCTAACTAACGCTTAATGCGGCAGGGCGGCCCGGGACGCTCTGGCCTACTTCCCCTTACCTCTAACTAACTCTTACTGCAGCAGGGCGGCCCGTGACGCTCTGGCCTACTTCCCCTTACCTCTAACTAACGCTTAATGCGGCAGGGCGGCCCGGGACGCTCTGGCCTACTTCCCCTTACCTCTAACTAACTCTTACTGCAGCAGGGCGGCCCGTGACGCTCTGGCCTACTTCCCCTTAACTCTAACTAACGCTTAATGCGGCAGGACGGCCCAGGACGCTCTGGCCTACTTCCCCTTACCTCTAACTAACGCTTAGTGCGGCAGGGCGGCCCGGGACGCTCTGGCCTACTTCCCCTTACCTCTAACTAACGCTTAATGCGGCAGGGCGGCCCAGGACGCTCTGGCCTACTTCCCCTTACCTCTAACTAACGCTTAGTGCGGCAGGGCGGCCCGGGACGCTCAGGCCTAATTTCCCTTACCTCTAACTAACGCTTAATGCGGCAGGGCGGCCCGGGACGCTCTGGCCTACTTCCTCTTACCTCTAACTCTTAATGCGGCAGGGCAGCCCGGGACGCTCTGGCCTACTTCCCCTTACCTCTAACTAACGCTTAAAGCGGCAGGGCGGCCCGGGACGCTCAGGCCTAATTTCCCTTACCTCTAACTAACGCTTAAAGCGGCAGGGCGGCCCGGGACGCTCAGGCCTAATTTCCCTTACCTCTAACTAACGCTTAGTGCGGCAGGGCGGCCCGGGACGCTCTGGCCTACTTCCCCTTACCTCTAACTAACGCTTAAAGCGGCAGGGCGGCCCGGGAAGCTCAGGCCTAATTTCCCTTACCTCTAACTAACGCTTAGTGCAGCAGGGCGGCCCGGGAGGCTCGCCTTCCACAACGCGCGGCTGCTGTGATAGGTTGCAGTGAGGAGGTCATGCCTAATGGGTTGCTAAAAATAGACCCGTTGTAATAAGTGTATCGCGTATTATGTACCAAGGTCGTGCCCTAATCTCTGTCGGGTAATTACCTCACATATTAATTTTAGCTCACGGATTTCTGTACCTGGAATCGAGTTATTGTTTATTTCCACCATCTGCTCGCATCCTCCTTTCATGTTAATGAACATATTATTCTTGATTCATCTCGTGTTTACCTACAAATATTGGATTTTGTTTGAGACATTGCGTATCACATATTGTTCGGAATCCCTTCCACTAATGGGCAAATCTAGTGGACTCGTCCGAGGAAAGCGGTGCGGACCCCGCTTCACAAGCGGGCCACGGCATCTGATAGGTTGCGTTTTTGCATAGGCGTTTATGCTCGAAACAGCCGAATCGCCTTAGCGACTGCTGCAGATATCATATTTGTCGTAACCCAATTCAGCTGGAAAAGCATTTTGTACACCCGTTTGTCAAATGTTCACTCTTTATTGTCATTCTGTAAGGCGGAATAACCGTCCAAGATTGCGTATGAGAGCTAGCGAGCACGTACTACTTTGGTTGTCATTCTGTGTGGGAGTCACTGCAAATTAAACGACCTTCATTGCACCCCTTTCCTCGGACCAGTCCACTAAAGTGGCCCATCAGTGGAAGGGATTCCGAAATTACATCCCCGCTGCAAACTAAAGGCGCCTACACACGTACCGGTTGTCCCCCGGTTTAGCTGCCGATCCGGTCAAAAATCGAAACCGTGGACTAATCTGGCACGGTTCTTGTGACTAGGGCTGGCTCTATTTTTCGACCCCGTCCGGACCGGTTCACATGCCCGGCGACGCGAGATCTCGCGTTCTGGCGACTAGTCGCCAATTTTAATGGCTGACGCTGTCCTCGCTTCGCACATAAAAAGGTGTATTTGGGGATACTAAAAGCCCATCCAAAGAAAATGTAAGCCATGAACAGCATTAATTTATCAAAACTGTATGTTGAATGCATGAATAGTTCGTGAAAGCTGGTACATTGTACAATTCGCAATGCAGGTCAAACGCATTCACCTACACGCCGAGAAAGCATGTCCGCGGATCGACTTTTATCGTTGCGGCTTCGCTACAGGCAGCTACAGCCTTCACGTCCAAAGCGAGTGTTGGCATTAATTTATCAAAGCTGTAAGTTGAATGCATGAATAGTTCGTGGAAGATGGTACATTTTACAATTCGCAATGCAGGTCAAACGCATTCACCTACACATGTCCGCAGATCGACTTTTATCGTTGCGGCTTCGCTACAGGCAGCTACAGCCTTCACGACGAAAGCGAGTGTTGGCATTAATTTATCAAAGCTGTGTGTTGAATGCATGAATAGTTCGTGGAAGATGGTACATTTTACAATTCGCAATGCAGGTCAAACGCA
>JAWQFJ010028623.1:47500-55829 GCA_034096865.1 Theodoxus fluviatilis
TCCTTGCTTTCTAAATGACTACCTGTCTGCCTCTGTGGCTCTTCCTTGCTTTCTGAATGACTACCTGTCTGCCTCTGTGGCTCTTCCTTGCTTTCTGAATGACTACCTGTCTGCCTCTGTGACTCTTCCTTGCTTTCTGAATGACTACCTGTCTGCCTGACTGCATTCCTGTGGGGGGAGGGGGAAAGTATGGGGTGGGACTGAGGCTGGGGATTAAATGTGGGTGCGTGTGTGTGTGAGGGAGAGAGAAGGGAGAGAGAGAGAGAGAGAGAGAGAGAGAGAGAGAGAGAGAGAGAGAGAGAGAGAGTGTATCAGTGTTAGTGTATGTGTTTCAGAGGGGGGGGGGGGGTATCACTGTGTTCGTGTGTGTGTGTTACTGTGTGTGTTAGTGTGTATGTGTGTTATCGTGTGTGCGTGTGTGTGTGCGTGTTTGTGTGCGTGTTTGTGTGCCTGTCTGCCTTGCTGACCGTCTGTCTGTCTTCCTGGTGGCATTAGAGCCAGGTGTATTGAGAACTAACAGTGTTACTCTAAAGGCATTTTAAAAATCTCCTTCTGCTACACTGTGTTTAAATTAGGCACGTAATCACAAACGTATGACAAGGGTGGATTGCTAGAAGACGTGTATGTAGCCAGATAAGGTTTCTTCCACGCAAAATAGTATAAGAATGACGTTGTATACAACGAAACACCACTTGTAACTAATGGAGCTTGAAGGAAGGATATCTTACAGCAGTCTTGTTATAAAGAAAGATGCGTATCAGGGAGAGGAGGGTTGCGAGTAGTTTTGGAGGTGTGTTCCAGACAGGTCATCCTCATGCTCTCTCCAGAGAACGCAATGGTCAAATGTGACATTTATGACAATAATTGGCTGCTTAACTGCCCCGCTCTTTGAATCGCCCCTCCACCATGTATTATGTTTTGTATTATGTTGGTAAGCTTGTTGATGAATGTCTGCATGTGAATGTGGTTATGTCAGTGCATTGAGTTGTACAGAAGTGCGCTATACAAATGCTATTCATTATTATTATTATTTGTTTGTTTCTTTGTTTGTTTATTTGTTTCTTTCTTTCTTTCTTTCTTTCTTTCTTTCTTTGTTTGTTTGTTCGTCTGTCTGTCTGTCTGTCTGTCTGTCTGTCTGTCTGTCTGTCTGTCTGTCTGTCTGTCCGTCCGTCCGTCCGTCCGTCCGTCCGTCCGTCCGTCCGTCCGTTGGTTTGGTTTGGTTTGTCTGTCTGTCTGTCTGTCTGTCTGTCTGTCTGTCTGTCTGTCTGTCTGTCTGTCTGTCTGTCTGTCTGTCTGTCTGTCTGTCTGTCTGTCTGTCTGTCTGTCTGTCTGTCTGTCTGTCTGTCTGTCTGTCTGTCTGTCTGTCTGTCTGTCTGTCTGTCTGTCTGTCTGTCTGTCTGTCTGTCTGTCTGTCTGTCTGTCTGTCTGTCTGTCTGTCTGTCTGTCTATCTATCTATCTATTTATTTATTTATTTATTTATTTATTTATTTATTTATTTTAGGGGGGCAATATCTAGTCAACGAAGAAAGTTTTTCCAAACATTTTAGTTAGAAATGATTTCACGAACTCGAGAAACTAATTCACAAATTGGCACGTCAAATCCGCAAGACGGTTTGGGCATGAAACCCAGCTCTCCCTCAGACCAACAGACCCACAGTCTGACCGACAGACTCACAGTCAGACTGACAGACTCACAGTCAGACTTACAGACCCACAGTCAGACTTACAGACCCACAGTCAGACTTACAGACCCACAGTCAGACTGACAGACCCACAGTCAGACTGACAGACCCACAGTCAGACTGACAGACCCACAGTCAGACTTACAGACCCACAGTCAGACTTACAGACCCACAGTCAGACTGACAGACCCACAGTCAGACTTACAGACCCACAGTCAGACTAACAGACCCACAGTCAGACTGACAGACCCACAGTCAGACTGACAGACCCACTGTCAGACCGACAGACTCAGTCAGACTGACAGACCCACAGTCAGACTGACAGACCCACAGTCAGACTGACAGACCCACTGTCAGACCGACAGACTCAGTCAGACTGACAGACCCACAGTCAGACTGACAGACCCACAGTCAGACTGACAGACCCACTGTCAGACCGACAGACTCACAGTCAGACTGACAGACCCACAGTCAGACTGACAGACCCACAGTCAGACTGACAGACTCAGTCAGACTGACAGACCCACAGTCAGACTGACAGACCCACAGTCAGACTGACAGACTCAGTCAGACTGACAGACCCACAGTCAGACTGACAGACCCACAGTCAGACTGACAGACCCACAGTCAGACTGACAGACCCACAGTCAGACTGACAGACCCACAGTCAGACTGACAGACCCACAGGCAGACTGACCGACCCACAGTCAGACTGACAGACCCACAGTCAGACTGACAGACCCACAGTCAGACTGACAGACCCACAGTCAGACTGACAGACCCACAGTCAGACTTACAGACCCACAGTCAGACTTACAGACCCACAGTCAGACTGACAGACCCACAGTCAGACTGACAGACTCACAGTCAGACTGACAGACCCACAGTCAGACTGACAGACCCACAGTCAGACTGACAGACCCACAGGCAGACTGACCGACCCACAGTCAGACTGACAGACCCACAGTCAGACTGACAGACCCACAGTCAGACTGACAGACCCACAGGCAGACTGACCGACCCACAGTCAGACTGACAGACCCACAGTCAGACTGACAGACCCACAGTCAGACTGACAGACCCACAGTCAGACTTACAGACCCACAGTCAGACTGACAGACCCACAGGCAGACTGACCGACCCACAGTCAGACTGACAGACCCACAGTCAGACTGACAGACCCACAGTCAGACTGACAGACCCACAGTCAGACTGACAGACCCACAGTCAGACTGACAGACCCACAGTCAGACTGACAGACTCACAGTCAGACTGACAGACCCACAGTCAGACTGACAGACCCACAGTCAGACTGACAGACCCACAGTCAGACTTACAGACTCACAAGGTTGAGCTATTTTTACCTCTGCCAAGGAGGCTATGTTTCTTAGTCAGTTATTTTGTTCATTAGTTCGTTAGAGCGTTCGTTTGTTATTAGGCAAAATAACTGCTAAAAGTTCAAGACGGATTCTGATAAAAGTTGGTGCAAGGTCGGGAACAAGCCTGTACATGTTGAGGCTTCTTTGTTCTCTCATTTCGCAAATTACAGTAATACAAAGATATTTCATCCCCTAGTGGGCGATGCACAGTGGCCAATGTTTTGCCTCCCCTAGCCTCGCATGATATCATGACTGCAGTGAGAGAGGGCGATCGAGTGGCTTTAAAGGCTTCTGCAATGGTCACCACTTGAAATGATCAGCTGTGACTGGCGGAGGTTTGCGATCTCCGAGCTCTCTCTAGTTTACATGATGAATGGGATATATTATAATCCCTTGTCTGGCTGGCATCATTATTTAGTGAAACATGGCTAAGTGTTGGCTCTGACTTTCTTCCGTTTGTCTTTTGCCAGTGTGATCTTCGCAACTCTTCATAACACATACTGCTGCTGGGTTGCTAGGCGCTAACGCATGGATACATTCATATGCCTCTGAGGACTGCAGAAAAAGTTCACTGTTGGAGACTTTGATTTGTGATATTCTCATTGTGGATGGTTGTTTCCTGGTTGCCCAACCCGAACAAAAAATGCAGAAAATAGCTAACTGCCTCCCAGGTGCGGCTGAGAATTTCGATCTGAAAACAAAGATAATTGCGTTCCGTTCAGCTCCAAGACCATCCTTCTGTGAACAGTGCAGGGGAAAAGGAGACGAGGCAGACAGCGAAAGAAGTGGGCAGACAACATAACTGAGATGACAAAGATGAGATCTGCCCGAACTCAGGCCTCTATTCCATGACTGTCAGAAATGGAGTCAGCTGGTGAAGCGTTCAGCGATGCAGCGTCCTCACAACAAATGGTGGTTACAGGCATTCTGTAAACCCGAGTCAGTAGTATTGACTCTGGCACAGTTCGCAATGAATGCGTAATAGGCTTGACCCTTGGCATTACAGCCTTACGCCAAAAATAGTTCGTTCTGATACTATTTTTCTCTCCACTTTTTACAGAAATCATTCAGATGTAAAAACTTGGTTCCATTTCAATACAAACATTTTATTGTATCGAATAAACGCTTGTTTGTTGTCTCAACAAGAGTAAGTTAAGAGTTTTGTGCGAAATAGTCTTAGAACTACTTTAACGGCGTAACTCAGGGAGCACATCGGCTATCCCACACGCCTCTCGTGTGACCTCCGCTTGCATAAATTGGCCAAAAACCTTCCATCACGTGACGTGAACTGTGCTAGAGATACTTTTGCCGGTAGGCGAAATCTCTAGTTTACTAGAATGGGTTACAGGATCAGTGACAGTGAGTGACTGTGCGTGTAACAGTGACTGATCCTTTTGAAATCGCGCCGGAAACTCGTAGCACCGTAAGTGGAACGAAGCGGATCAGCATGAAGAGTTTCACACAATGATAAAGAGATCTTTACAAGAATCTTCAAGACCGATGGCTCCTTCTGGAGTTTCTTTTCGAGGGTGTGGAAAGAGAGCAGCTAGTACTTGAAAACGAAAATTTGTTTTAATAGAACGGTTATATTCAGATTATTGCTGTAAGGTTTTCAGCCCGGGACCATCTCCAGGAAAGGTATGCGGCAAACTAAACAGCTCCATCAACATAAATCAGCTACATCAGACCAAAGAAAAGTTGTGGTTGCGGTAACATGAACAATATAGGGTCTTTTAGTCGACCTGAACTTCTTTTAATTTTAATATTTGTTTTAAAAGATGCCATATTGAACATCACTTTAGTTTCTATTTGGCTGAGAACGCTTTTTTGAACGTAAATGGTTTATTCCCTGAATGTTCGTAGGGCAGGGAAAATGGGACGGCACGCAGTTTGTTCCGTCAATTTCTCTCTCTCTCTCTCTCTCTCTCTCTCTCTCTCTCTCTCTCTCTCTCTCTCTCTCTCTCTCTCTTGCTTTCTCTCTAGCAATCATCGCCTCCGTGATTTTGAATTTTCTCTCAGACTCAAACTGACCAGATGGTTTTTTTTTCTGACGATGAATATGTTTCCCGATTAAACGAAGGAATGAAGTTTCTTAATTATTATTATTATACCCTTATTTGCCGGATGCACATGGAACAACGGACATACACTCACAATGACCTCATTAGCACTTTTTTTCCTTGTGCAAATATTTTTGTCTGGCTGGGTGCCAAATACAAGCGTCTTGGGCAAGCAGTGTGGTCAAAGATTATAGGTTACCTATAATCTTTGGTGTGGTCGAAATGGAAAATAATGGGTTGCCAAACTGGGTAGTCAATTTTGGGCTAATCGTTTGAAATAAAGGGCTGGATGCAAAATGCATAAGCTTGGCTGGGTATTAAAAAATGTTCGTGGACATCCTGCATCGAGACATCAGGGTCTAAAAAAACACCTCTGGCCGCTTGTGTTGGAGGGTAGCAATCAGCGAGAAAGGGAAAAATTTCGAAAATCAACGGTAATTGCGCGCTGTCGTTAACATAGTAAATGTTACTTCATCAAATGAGATCAGTCCTTCGTACTCTGTTAGGAAGAACCTGTGCAAAAAAATATTCAAGAAGACCTAGACTTAAAAACGACATTTAAACAAATTAAACTGTCACAGTATCTGAAAGTTACTGTCTGACGATCGAGAAGAGGAAGGACATGACGACTAGGCATGGCCCGTCTCCCTGTTGTTCCTGCCCAGCATCTTGGGGGAGTGGGCCCTGGCGAGGCAGGGGGGGTGGGAACGCGTCCCCCTACATACATGCTTGCCAAGCGCCCGACCTCCAGTAGGAGACTGCGACGGGAAGGAGAGGGGAGAGGACGAGATGGACAGACGGAAAGGAGAGAGGAGAGGACGAGATGGACAGACGGGAAGGAGAGGGGAGAGGACGAGATGGACAGACGGGAAGGAGAGGGGAGAGGACGAGATGGACAGACGGGAAGGAGAGGGGAGAGGACGAGATGGACAGACGGGAAGGAGAGAGGAGAGGACGAGATGGATAGACGGGAAGGAGAGGGAAGAGGACGAGATGAACAGACGGGAAGGAGAGGGGAGAGGACGAGATGGACAGACGGGAAGGAGAGGGGAGAGGACGAGATGGACAGACGGGAAGGAGAGGGGAGAGGACGAGATGGACAGACGGGAAGGAGAGGGGAGAGGACGAGATGGACAGACGGGAAGGAGAGGGGAGAGGACGAGATGGACAGACGGGAAGGAGAGGGGAGAGGACGAGATGGACAGACGGGAAGGAGAGGGGAGAGGACGATATGGACCGACGGGAAGAAGAGTCAAAAAGACGAGATGGACAGACGAGAAGAAGAGGGAAGAGAACAAGAGTGAGACGGGAAGGGGAGGGGAAAGGATTCCTCTGTAGACAAGTCTACATTGTACAGTCTTGTTTGCCTTCCTCTAGCTACCACTCAACCAAGGCCTCCAGTGGAGTTACGTCTATAGTCTGCCTCTCGCTGTTCTGTTCAATTCCCACTTCCACTAGAAAAGTATGTGCCCTTTTCTTTCTTTTCATTCACATCCAGACATCACATCTACAGTAGTGAATTATTCGGTCTGTATGCCCTCCCGATTCCCTTCTCTCTCTCTCTCACTCTCTCTCTCTCTCTCTCTCTCTCTCTCTCTCTCTCTCTCTCTCTCTCTCTCTCTCTCTATCCTACCTCCACTGTTGACAAATCAATAGTCTTATTATCGCTCTCATCCTGCTGCCTATACTTGTCCAGATGTGATGTCTGCCTTTCGGCACTCAGCTTATGTATGTATTTGCCGCGGAGCCTAAGTAGAATAATGCAGTCATGCCAATGATCTTTGAGAAAGGGGAGGAAACGGTTCGTAATCACTTCAAGATCGCCGAGTATATGACCATTTTCTGAGATAACAGCTTCTGGATTGCTCGTTAGCGGGTATCTGATTTCATGGCATCATCTGCGATAATCAGAATAGAGTTTTCGTTGCAATGCTTATTAGATGCACGCTGAGATTTGTACGTATGCTACATGCATGAATGTAAAATGTCGACAGCGAAGGAAAACTGCAATGCAATACTTTCCCCAAAGTTTTGCCCCTGCCTCAAGAGAAACAAAAACTGATAATTAGAAAAAAACAAGTGTTACAACCAAAAGTAGGTGACGATTTTTGTCTAACGTGATATCATATGCATGTATTCTTATATCAAGACTGCACTAGCTTTTCCTCGCATTAGCCAGCGTAAATATAGATAAATTAAAGGCTCAGTATTTTTGGCAATGACTTAGGAAGATATCATCGCACATGCGCAGAAACTCCGCAGTCATTCTCTTTTTTCGTGACCCGATTCCCCCATTCGTCATCATTACTAGTCTGACCATCCCCCGCAACGCAATTAAAATCCTTGAATGAGAACATGGTGTTGTAAACGAAAAATGATTTTGTTTTCCAATCTAAGACACGCTGAATCCAGTGTCGGTCTGTCACCACTTAGTGGGAAACACAAAACCAGCGGGTATCATAAAAGTGCATTGCTTCCAAACGGACAATTTGGGGTAGGCAACGGATCCAGTATAATTGGACATAGGAGCGGTGAAGAGCAGTACTATCTATGGATAAAGAGAAGATCGTAGAGTCCATGATGAAGGTATGGAGAAGGATGAATTGCAGTACTTTGTTTACTCTATCTCTGAACTGTATTTCTAATCAAAGATGTGCCAACGTGAGAGTGAATGAGGCCGCCGTCTGTCTCCCCGCGTCTGTGCATGTTCCCCAGAAAATCGACATGGTGTTGGAGTGACAATGACCAAGTGGTAAAAGAATGCAGTTTGAGCACCTAGATTGGGGGAAGTCACAGTATTAATACCAAGGACTTTTATGTTAACCTTCCTATGTTGACCATTTCTATAATTTGCATTCCCAAGGGAGACACACACAATTCCTGTGTGGCGCTGGCTTGCCTAGGAAGTGGTTACAACCGGAAACGCTCTTGCAATGCCACCGTAGGAAAAATACTTGGAGTCGTCTTAACATCGACCCTCTGTCTGTCTGTCTGTCTGTCTGTCTGTCTGTCTGTCTGTCTGTCTGTCTGTCTGTCTGTCTGTCTGTCTGTCTGTGTGTCTGTCTGTCTGTCTGTCTGTGTGTCTGTCTGTGTGTCTGTCTGTCTGTATGTGTGTCTGTCTGTCTGTCTGTCTGTCTGTCTGTGTGTCTGTCTGTATGTCTGTCTGTCTGTCTGTCTGTCTGTCTGTCTGTCTGTCTGTCTGTCTGT
>JAWQFJ010028625.1:0-26329 GCA_034096865.1 Theodoxus fluviatilis
ACTCGGAGAAAAGGCGTTTTAAGTTTACTCATGCATGATTGTAGTTTGCCGTGGATCGATTGAGCTGCCGTGTGTGTGTGTGTGTGTGTGTGTGTGTGTGTGTGTGTGTGTGTGTGTGCGAGTGTGTGTGTGTGTTTGTGTGTGTGTGTGTGTGTGTGTGTTTGTGTGTGTGTGTGTGTTTGTGTGTGTGTGTGTGTGTGTGTGCGCGCGGGTGTGTGTGTGTGTGTGAGAGTGTGTGTGTGTTTGTGTGTGTGTGTGTGTTTGTGTGTGTTTGTGTGTGTGCGTGCGTGCGTGTGTGTGTGTGTGTGTGTGTGTGTGTGTGTGTGACGGGTTGACCGGGAAGAAGCTAAAAATAATAGCAGCCACGTAAGAGTCTCCATCTTTGAAGGACCGCGAGTGCGTGCACACACACACACACACACACACACACACACACACACACACACACACACACACACTCACTCACTCACACGCACAGACACACTCAAACACAAACACAGAAACACACACACACACACACACGCACACACATACTCATACACACACGCACACACACACACACACACACACACACACACACACACACACACACACACACACACACACACACACACAGAAACACACACACACACACGAGAGAGAGAACTGAACAGGTTTAATGTGTAGGCCACCGGCCCATTACATTGGCGAGAAAAACGCGAACAGAGCACAATTATGTACAAGAAGTACATCAAAAACTGGCAACCAGTTTAGGAAGCGCGCACGGGTGAATAGTCTCAATGAGAAAGTTCACGTTCTCCGTGCAGCCCGTGTGGGCTGTTGTCGCGTCGGCGGCGTCCAGCTCGTTTCTGGATTCTTTCGCTGGCAGCATCCCTGTCACGCTGGCGAACAGCTGATCGAAGACGAAGCGTAGATTGGGTCAGCCTTGGAGCTCCTGTCGGGGACGAAAGGCAGGTCTTGTAGTGGGACGTTTCACGATCCCTCAGACGAACGGCAGAGGTCGATGGTAGAGGCGGAGTTAGATCTGACACAGCACAAGCCTCGGCAACTCCACTTCTCAGTGCACTCATTTGCTCCTGCAAGGCACAAGAAATGCCCTCAGAAACCTTGCTCATCACGTTTTGAAAGTCTTCCACTGTTGCTTCGTTGCTACGACACGAGAGAGAGAGAGAGAGAGAGAAAAAGAGAGAGAGAGAGAGAGAGAGAGAGAGAGAGAGAGAGAGAGAGAGAGAGAGAGTTTTGTAGTCTTGCCTAACCAGCCGTAAACGTTGCTCCCATGCTCGCCTGAGTATTTTGTTAGTTGGTAGTTTGTGTAGTTTTACAATCCTCCCATCAACTACCTTCCCAGAGTAATTTGAACAGCATGCACAGTAAGCTTTTCCTCCACCACAGATCTTTTTACTACGCGTTGGCCATGTTGGCCGCAAACCGGAACTGTTCATGGCTGTCTACGCATGCTAGCGCAAGGACGGATAACTCTCACTCCCCCGTGTTTCGGGAATGCGCTATTGGGTATTTCTGGACATACACTGCCAAAACATTTTTATCGCTTGCAGTATACGCGCGCTCAATGAAGTATGTCCCTTCACCGTCTATGTACGCTATATGAAATATGTCTCTTGAATTGATCGAAATGAATCGAGGCCTCACATTTTCGACACAATTGTCTACAGTGGAACCCGGGGTCCTTTTTATCGTTGAAAAAGTTCCCGTGCCATTCGATAGGACACCATGGTGTGTTCTATGAAGTGAAAAACTGATGTGATATCTGAATCGTCCGTTATTTCGTCTATCGGCAACTTCTTCACCGACTCTGGCGCCAGGACGCATCTATGTTCTTCCGCCTTGCGAGTTGATTGACCGTTTTTCTAGCTGTAGGAGCGTCTCACTCGCCCTCAGGGAGAAACGCGAGATTTGTGGCCAAACAAACGCGCCCCTAGATAGCCCGCCGCCGAGGCGCTGAGCGTGTAGGTCCAAAATGGCTGCTTTTGGGGAACGGAAGGGAGTCACCATTACAAATATGCGCTGTGGCACACACTTCGATCTATGATTAGCACCAAGCCTATGCGAGAAGTTGCAAGAAGTTAAGCTGATGTACTTTTTTCTCTCGAAAGAATGACTGCTCTGAACTATTTACCTGGAAAGATGTAGGCAAACATTTTCACGAAAGGCTACTAAAAAGATTCGAAGGGAAGTAACTCTATATCTTACAAAAGCCCGTTGATGTGTTCGTTTGTTGAAAGCGATGCGAAATTCTTGCTTACGCTGTAAGTAAGCACTGTCGTTTCGCCATAATTTTCTATTCGAGCGGTGCCGAGCCTAGATGCGCAGCTGCAGCATGATATATTTCATCAGCTTCCTCAAGGAACGACCAGTCAGCAGCTGCTGGTTTTCTCGGTAGGTTGAAAGGTGCACTCCCCGACGAAGAAAATGCATCGCGGAAGCCATCTTAGTTAGCGCTCGGTCATGTAACGTCGTTCAAGAGTGACAAATCGGGGCTTGCCGAGCGCTCGATCGAACGCATTCTCTCATAAACGACCTACTGCTGCCTTTACGTAGCAACATCTCCACCTCTTCCCATCTCACTCACTCCGCATCTCCACTCGCTCGTTGCTGTTCGGAGCCGCCTCTGGTTGAGTCCTCCGCGTAGGTCCCAGACGCCCAGTAGCCAAGGGCTCCAGCTGGTGAGGGGGGCCGGGGAGCTGCTTGTCGTGCGACAGGTTTTTGTTTCTTTTTAAATGTGTTTGCACTGTAGCTCAAATGGTGTGAGGCGGCAATGGCATAAACATTTTGGAGTGTAGCGTTTGTGAAACTGCCAATGTCGTCAGTGCCCAGTGGCTGTGAGGCTGACCACCTGCATGTCCAAACCAAGACTCGTCTCTAAGGATGAAAAATATGTATAAAATTGACAGCAATACTTTGTTAATTCGATGAGTTTTATTTTCAGTCTGTATCCTTTCGAAATACAGCGTACAGCAACACATGTGCCGAAAATATCTTAAACAGAGCGCACGAATAGAGAGTTTACGCGGTTGACGACCAGTTCAGGACACGAACAATGAAAAATACAATGACAGAAACAATATAAACAAAACAATAGCATGATCTGAAAACTTCCCCCACAATCGCCTCCATCACCACCACCACCACCGCCATTAGCACTAACACTTCCAACACAACCACCACCATTACCACTATCACTACTATCATCACAACCATCACCATTAACACTAACACTACCACCACCACAACCTCACACCCCTTCTACAGCCGTCATCACCATCACCACAGCGACCACTTCTACGATCATCACCACCAACACTGCCACTAACGCTACCGCCAACAACAAGAACATCAACATCAACGACACAAACACCACCACCACCACTGCCACCACAATCACAATCGCCATCACCACCACTGCCACCACAATCACAAACACCACCACCACCACTGCCACCACAATCACAAACGCCACCACCACCACTGCCAGAAACACTACCACTACCGCGAACAACAATAACATCAACGACACAAACACCACCATCGCCACCACCACCACAACAACCGCCACTACCGCCAACAACAAGAACATCAATATTAACAACACAATCGCCACCACCACCACTGTCAGAAACACTACCACTACCGCGAACAACAAAAACACCACCATAGCCACCACCACCACAACCACTGCCACTACTGCCAACAACAAAAACATCAATATTAACAACACAATCGCCACCATCGCCCCTGCCACCTCAGTCGCCACTGCCACCACAATCGCCACCACCACCACCACAGCCACACCCACTACAGCCAACAACAAGAACATCAACAACACAACCACCGCCATCACCTCTACCACTTCAATCATCACCGTCACCACTGCCACCACAATAGCCACCACAACCACTGCTCCTACCGCTACCAACAAGCACATCAATATGAACACCACAACCACAACCACAACAACAACCGCGACCACGATCACTACCGCCAACAACAAGAACATCAACATCATCGACACAATCGCCACTACCACTATAATTGTCACCATCACCACAACAACGACCACTACCGCCAATAACAAGAACATCGACAACATCAACACAATCACCATAATTGCCACTACCACCACAACTGTCACCATCATCACAACCACTACCACTACCGCCAACAACAAGAACATCAATAACACAACCACCACCATCACCTCTACCATCTCAATCATCACCATCACCACTGCCACAACAGTAGCCACCACAACCACTGCTACTACCACCACCAACAAGAACATCAATATCAACGACACAACCATCACTATTGCCACTACCACCACCATTGTCACCATCACCACAACCACTACCACTACCGCTAACAACAAGAACATCAACAACAAAACCACTCCCATCATCTCTACCACCTCATTCATCAGCATCCCCACTGCCACCACAATAGCCATCACAACCACTGCTACTACCACCACCAACAAGAACATCAATATCAACGACACAACCACCACTATCGCCACTACCACCACAAGCATCACCATCGCCAATGCCCCACTATCACCACCAGCAACAACAACACCAACAAAACCACCATCAACACCAGCATATCACTCTCATTACCACTAAGTACTCTTTAACTACATTATTACAACCTGAGCCGATTTTACCTTTCTCTGCCACATTTATCACCACAACCATCACCACTACCACTACTACCGCCATAATCACCACCAAATACCCATTAGTTTCATTATCAGAAGCAAAACCTACTTTACTTTTCTCTGCCACAGTCACCACCACCACCACCACCACCACCACCACCACCACCACCACCACCACCACCACCACCACCACCACCACCAGCACCTTTGCCACCAACACTGCCCCACATTCATTTACCATCACCAGTAAAACATTTACATTACTAAAGCAACGAGACTTAAAAACAGGCAAGACGAAATTATGACTGCAGATCTCTTTTTGGCAAGATGTGCACCAACTACGCTACGAAATCGAGGCTGACGCAGCGCTGCCTCCTGGAGAGAGAGACACCCAGGACACACTGCAGCCGACTTCCGTCCTCAGGACCCGGATGTGCCTCTGACGTCACACGGGAGACGCCGTCCCCACAGCCAGTACAGCAGCCAGGACCAGACCAGGCCCAGATACTGCGGGCAGCCAGGCAGCGCTGTGGGCAGACGGAGGAGTGCTGTTCTCTCCCCCAGGCCTGGGGCTTCCTTCTCCTGCCCAGGCTTCAGCTGCTACGTCAGGGACCTCAACAACCAGGGGCTGGAAGCAGGGATCGGACTTGAACATTTTCAAAATAGCGTTGATGCACAGGCTGATGTTGCCATGGAAACCGATGGTCTGGAGGTGGGCAATGAGTGAGGGCTGCAGGGAGGAGAGAGTGGAGTTAAGGCCAGAGAAGGGAGACGCCACTCGACTTGTCAGGTTTACCGCCAGGAGGGACACAAGATACGCTTCAGGGTCAAGAGCGACAGTGCTGTTGACCAGCTGGCTGGCAGGATAGGCGGCCAGCGCTGCCTGTTCCAGAAGTGTCAGCATTGGACTCCAGTCCACCACAGCCTTTTTCGGCAATTTTCTCAGAATGGCATCGAGATCAGTAGTTCCGGACTGAGCTTGATCCGGTGAAGATGAAACCACTCTTGAGTCATTGTCCAAAGACGGGCCACTTGTGTTCTTTACAACCGGATCTTGACCATTGGTGATCAGCTGGTGGGTGGTCACTTCCGCAGCGTCTCGTGCGCTCAGGGCATCGGTGGTGCCGGACAACATGGAAGTCTCCAGCTTCCGCCGTTCGGATTGTCGCAGCCACTCAGGCGTCGGGGACAGAGAGAGCTGGAGGCTCAGGGAAACGGACAGAACATTTTCCATGCAAGAGCCGTTCACAAAGTCGTAGACAAAGTAACATTCTTGAACGTTGCATTTCACCAGTTTTCCGTCCAGAAGCAAACAGGTCAGTCTCTTCCAGGAGGTTCCTGCACCATGGCTGACCAGACTGACTTGCGATTGTCCAGCCCTCCCCCATTCCATTATCAACGTCAGTGTATTGAATCTTGAATCATCACTATCAAGCACAGGGAGATTGCAGTGCGTCTGACCATGGCAGAGGAGGCAGTGCCTGTTGCGAAAAATGCTTCCGTTCATGTTGACTCCAGTCACGTAGGACGTGGAGCCGGAGCAGGCCGAGACCAAAGCTTGGTCGTCGCTGGGGCAGCTGTCGATGGCACCGGGGATGCAGGGTCGCTTGAAACGTGACAGTTCAGGAACCCACTCCCAGCCCATGCCTTCCCTGACTGATTCCTCACTGGAGTTCAGCACCCACTGGATTGTCGACGGAAGATTGGTAATTTCCGTCATCCTGGCTATTTCCTGTTGACTTAAGACAGCTAAAAAGAAGACGGCTGTGTCCCATGGTTCCAGGTCATCTTCAACGACGCCGTTGCAGAGAGCGCAGTGTGCGTTGAGGAAGGACAGCCCTGTCTTGGCGTCCGTCACAGGAAAGCGGTCATGGCGGAAGTTGTTGGCGCCCTCCAGGCAGGCGTCTCTGTGAGGGGAGGGGTTCAGGGCGGGGCAGTCAGCCAGGAACTTGGCCTTGGAGTTCTCCTCACAGACGACGTTGCGTCCCACCAGGTGTCCGTACTCCTCCAGACCTGCCTCGAGCGTGGCTGGACACAGAGACTCGAAGTCCTCGCAGCAGTCGCCGTAGACCACGCAGGCTTTGTCGCAATGGCACACGCTTCCTTCAGAGCCACAAAGACGTATAACGTCATTACCACAGCTGGAGATACTTGCGCTGCACTCCTCGGGAATATCAGGAGGCCAGCTAGAGCTCGGAGAAGGAGAGGACCAAAAGGCCTTTACTTCATTCTGCACAATAGGACTATGTAATACAAGAATACAAACTACAAGCCCCCCACAAAGGGGAGGAAGGACAGATTTCGCCTTCATTGTCTCTGATGAGTGACTACGACATTGGGGAAACAAATATTGTTATGGAAGTACAGGAGAACTGTGATATACAATGACAACGTGGATTGTCTAATCAAGAAAATAGCATAGGCTATGAGGCGACCCTTTTCTCCTGTTCAAAACAAGAGCAGTGCGATACCCAGAGATGACTATGTGACGAAGCTAAAACCTCAGAGTGACTCCTCTGTAGGTTTCAGTTCCATATGATTTCGAATACGCACTGAGGGACACGGAGAAAATCGTTTGCGATGTCCAGGTTTTGGTGGATGGGAACTGGCTACATAAGGTCATGAACAGCGTGTCTGTGTGATGCCCACATCCAGTAGTGTCCTCGAGGAAGTTCTTTGGAAACCTGCCTCGTCATCAGAATCTGGAAAGAAGCCAAGACAGAAATCACGTCTACCCTCTGAACAACAGGAAATTCTGGTTTCGAAACTCACTTCAGGCTGTATTAGGAAGACAACACAACAGCAATGTCCCTTTAATCACTAACAGCACACTGTAGTGAAGTTTTTTTTCATGCATTATACTTTGTAAACATATTCTATTTGTGCTGATCTAAATATCATTACCGGTATAAGAGGAGATAATCAAATGATTACCATATCGACGTATACTTTTTAAAGGCGCCCATCGTGAATACAAAACCAAAAAATAGTGCAAATGTGACTTTTATGGAATATTTCCTCGTAGGTTTACACGTGATTTTTTTACAGAAATATTTTCCTGATTTTAATCAATGTAGAAAGAAAGGAAGGGAGATAAGGAAAGAAAAACGGAAAGGAAAGAAGGAAGGAAAGAAAGACAGAAAGGAAAGGAAAAAAAACAGAAAGGAAAGAAAGGAAAGGAAAGAAGGAAGGAAAGGAAAGAAAGACAGAAAGGAAAGGAAAAAAGACAGAAAGGAAAGGAAAGAAGGAAGGAAAGGAAAGAAAGACAGAAAGGAAAGGAAAAAAGACAGAAAGGAAAGGAAAGAAGGAAGGAAAGGAAAGAAAGACAGAAAGGAAAGGAAAAAAGACAGAAAGGAAAGGAAAGAAGGAAGGAAAGGAAAGAAAGACAGAAAGGAAAGGAAAAAAGACAGAAAGGAAAGGAAAGAAGGAAGGAAAGGAAAGAAAGACAGAAAGGAAAGGAAAAAAGACAGAAAGGAAAGGAAAAAATACAGAAAGGAAAGAAAGACGGAAAGGAAAGAAGGCGGAAAAGAAAAAAACAGAAGGAAAGGAAAGAAAGAAGGAAAGAAAGGATGCAAGAAAGAAGGAAAGAAAGAAGGAAAGAAAGAAGGAAGGAAGAAAGAAGGAAGGAAGAAAGTAAAAAAGGATGAAAATGAAGGAAGGAAAAAGGGAGGGAAGGAAAGAGGGAAGGGAAGGAGGAAAGAAAGGTGGAAGAAAGGAATGGAAAAAAAGAAAGAAGAAATTAAGGAAATAGGAAAATAGGAAAAAGGTAAAAAAATAAACAAAACAGGATGGAATGGAAATAAATATAGGAAAGAAATAAAGAAGAAAGGAACGAATGAAAGAATGAAAAAATTACAAGTTTCTATGCGATCTTAACAATTGTTAATATTGCAGTTTCAATAAACTTGTTACTGCCTTCTTTAAGAGTTTAAAAAAAGGCATTGTGAGCAAAGCTGGTGATTAACATCACCTCCCCGCACGCTGACAAATATATCAATGTGACTTGTCTCCTTTTGCAAAGTCCTGCTAATACGGGGTTCTCCTAGCTTGTGCTGGGAAGTCAAAGTTCACAAATTCCGCTGGTCGTTTTCGAAAAAAAACTTTATTCGCGCACTGATCAATACACAGCGAGGAAAATCAGTAGTCAGCACTACCGTAACAACTTCACTATTGAGACTGGAATCTCAGAGTACACAGTCACTGTTCCCGGTGCTTTTACGCGTGTCTTTTGTCTCTGTCGTTCGGCCTTTGAACACGCTGTATCTTGCGTGTAGAATATACTATCTGGAGTGCACCTCGCTCTAGGGCACAAATGCCATCGAGGAGTCGATTACCCCTTATGAAGGACTTTTTGCATTCGCCTATCTTCTCGTGCTCTCGCCTCTTTTCTCGTGTGCTATCTCTCGTCTCTCGTCGTACCTCGCTAAAATACCCTCCTGCAGACTACATAATCTTCTAGAACCGACTACAATAATTGTACTCTGTTCGACTAGAAGCTGCGCGAATGACGTCACGTGACACAGACAAGACAAATTTCCCCTATGTCATGACACCAAAGATTATAATCTTTGATGACACGTAGCATTGGGCGCGTTTGTTAGGCGTATAATCTCGAGATTTTCCCTCGATCGCTAGCAAAGGGAGAGCGAGACGCTCCTACAATTAAAAAACCAGCCAGTCATCAACTGGCAAGGTGGAAGTCCAAGTAAATGTTGTGAATGTTTCTGTGGCTGCGTAGATTTGTTTAGTTAGTGGTAAAGTCAGGGGCGGATCAGTTTATTTGGGGGGGGGGGGGGTGGGTTCCAAACTTTTTCTTAGCACCGGGGGGGGGGGGGGGAAGAGGAAGGCTATGAAGGCGCAAAGCGCTCAACCGACACCGCAAAGCGGGGGGTGGGGGTGGGGGTGGGGGGGTGAGGAGGGGTGAGGGGGTGGTGGTGGTGAGGAAAGCTGCAAAATGGTGCAATCTGGTGCATTCTGATGATGATCATTGCCAGTTTCAGGCAGATCTTGTTACAGATTTTTTTTTTGGCTGTTGGGGGGGGGGGGGGGTTTATTTTCGGAAACCCCGGAACCCCCCCCCCCCTTCCCCTTCGTCCGCCCCTGGCTAAAGTGCATGAGCCGTAAGTTTGTGAGGACACCGTGTCTGGAATATTCTTGTGCATTCCTACCGCGCTATGTTTAGAATCCAAGAGGGTGATGGAAAGTTCAAGATTGGTCTACGCATGTCTAGACATGCGCACTTAGCAGAGTTGTTTTTACGCCATTCAGCACGGTGACGTGATTTTTGGTTGCTGAACAGTTCGCAAAGACGGAACTTTGGTAGGAAGTTCTAGAACCTCTCGAGAGCCTATAGCAAAGAGAGTGAGAGAGGCAGAGAGGGAGCCTGCAGACCGAGTCTCACCTTGATGCTAGAGTAAGCTATGAGAGTCAGAGAGTCGTAGCACTGATCGGCCAGCCTAGACGGCGGGCCAGACCGTATTCTCATGCCAGAGAATAAACTTCTCTTCAAAGCCTACCTTGCCGTGCCGACAGCTGTTCTTCAGTTGTAGCCTTGGAGACTACAGCCATTAGCAAGGGGTTTCTTGACTTACGACGTACCAGTGTCGTGAACAGTGGGAAACTACGCCTGTAAACTCCAGCACAGACGACGACCGAGCGAGATCGTTGCAGAAGCGGCCTTGACATTCCCGCGCAGGTTTTTTAAAACTGCCCTAGACGCCGATGTAAACAGGTGCAACCAGATAGAGCTCGAGTCGCAACAAATTTGTAACATAAACATGGCGGCGTCCTGTCGACAGATTCGGTGAAGAAGTTGACGATAGACGAAATAACTGACGATTCAGATATCACATTTGTTTTTTACTTGAAAGAACACACCACGGTGTCATATCGAATGGCACGGGAACTTTTTCAAAAAAAATAAAAGCTACCGGGTTCAACTGTAGACAATTTTGTCGAACATGTTAAGCCTCGATTTATTTCGATCAAGTCAAGGGACATAATTCTTAGAGCGTACTTGTACGGTGTTGCGTGTTTGCAAGCGATGAAAAAATTTTCGGCAGTGCATGTAAAGAAATAACATATACACCTACTCCTCAAAATATACAAATGAACATTCGAACAGCAAATAAATCCGTGTACATGCACTTTTTCATTCTCGGACCCAGAGAAGCACATTACAGGCACTGCCGTCTATTAGCGGCATCCCAATTGGCACGGTCTCCGCCATTTTAGGGGTAGGGCCGCTATTGCGGAGGGCCGCTATTGCGAGAATTTTTTTCAAACAAACGTTCTTAGGCCATTTAGATTTTTTTGTCCTAAAACGCCTAAAAACCATAATATTTTTGTTATTTTTTTTTAAACAAATTTTTTCGTTTTTTTTTTCTATTGGGGGGGCCGCTATTGCGGGAATTTTTTGGTCAAAAGTTCTTCAGGCCATTTTAATTCTTTTGTCCTAAAATGCCTAAAATCCCATAAAATATTTGTTACTTAAAAAAAACGTTTTTCGGGTTTTATCAATAACGGGTGAAGCTTTATATTCTAACTCCATCCCACGTTTGACTCTCAACGGGTGGTCCCTACGCCCTAACTCCAGGGCCCGACGCTGATGTTGGACACAAACGTGACAAAAAGTAACGCGTCCGGGTTTAGGTGAAACTCCCCGGACAGGCTAAGTCAGTCAGGCGGGGTGGCGGGTGCGGCCTAGGCTGAGCGCTATCGGTAAAACCCGAAAAAATTTAAGTTTTTCCAAAAAAGTAACAAATATTTTATGTTTTTTAGGCGTTTTAGGACAAAAGAATCAAAATGGCCTGAAGAACTTTTGACCAAAAAAATCCCGCAATAGCGGCCCCCCGCAATAGAAAAAAAAACGAAAAAATTCTAAGTTTCGAAAAAAAAGTTAACAAAAATATTATGTTTTTTAGGCGTTTTAGGACAAAAGAATCAAAATGGCCTAAGAACTTTTGTTTAAAAAAAATCCCGCAATAGCGGCCCTCCGCAATAGAGAGCCGACCCCCCTCGGCCTCCCTCCTTCATGGTGAGTCCCTCCTTAATTAGCGAGGAACGTAGGCAACGCCTAGCCCTCGATATTCTCTCGAGAGTTTAGGCCTAAGAAACGCGCCTGACGACTAGGGCGTGACGTAATCAGTTCGATTAAGCCACGCTGTTCTGGCACATTCCAGAACATTCACAACACTATCTTCACAGAGAATCTACTTCTTTGTCATTGCTACAGAGACGGAAGCCTGACCGTCAGGCTTTTCCTCACATTCACTTCATGGATTCCTGAATCCTCTTTGGAGAGAAAGAGAGAGAGAGAGAGAGAGAGAGAGAGAGAGAGAGAGAGAGAGAGAGAGAGAGAGAGAGAGAGAGAGAGAGAGAGAGAGAGAGAAGGGGGAGATATTACATTTGATGGCTTAAGCTTTAGTTTCCAAGTGAAATTAATGAATTAGGCAAAGCTGCCTGTCTTACATTCAGCACTTATTAAAACAAGCAAACAAACAAATATATCCAATTTCAACACCCACCCCTCACCCATAAACCTCTACCTCACCCAAAATTTACACAATAACATTAGTCACGATAAATTCATAGTAACGAAATACCACATTGAAAATAATCACAAGTGAATTTAGAATAAGATGGGAAATTACCTAGGAAGACTGTACGAGAAATACGCAATTTCAAAATAAAATTATGTATAGTATTCACAATTTTTAGAGAATTAGATACTGTGTTACACGTAGTAGCCCTTCAGTAAATAGGCTATGTTTAAACAAATCGAGTTAGAGAAAGAGAGAAAAAGAGAAAGAGAAAAGAGAAAGAGAGAGGGGGAGAGGGAGAGGGAGAGAGAGAGAGAGAGCGAGAGAGAGAGAGAGAGAGAGAGAGAGAGAGAGAGGAGAGAGAGAGAGAGAGAGAGAGAGAGAGAGAGAGAGAGAGACACTTTGACACTTTGACACTTTGACTTATTTATTGTATATAGGCCGACCACCCTTTACAATTTTAAAATACAATAT
This sequence comes from Theodoxus fluviatilis, assembly GCA_034096865.1. Taxonomy (NCBI): domain Eukaryota; kingdom Metazoa; phylum Mollusca; class Gastropoda; order Cycloneritida; family Neritidae; genus Theodoxus; species Theodoxus fluviatilis. The sequence continues at coordinate 12,691 of JAWQFJ010028625.1, forward strand.
CACAAATGATCAATTCCTACATACAATCAATGGCAGTTTTCCTCTCGTTGTTTCAAGGCATAAAATATGTACATAGCCACATTTCTCGTCGTTATCTTATCAGAAGCAGACATGAGTTGCATGAAATTCGTTCCAGCCTCTAAATGACGTTTGATGTATTTCTCTCTTATTTCTTTATAGAAGGGGCAGTCCACCAAAAAATGCTCTTCGTCTTCATTTTGATGACAAAACGGGCATGTTGAGTTATTGTACAGAAGATTAAAACGGTGTCTGTTAATATTTAGGTTGTTTACACCAAATCTGAACCTTGCAAAAGCATCACGAAATTTTTTAATAGTTAACATTTTTAGGTACGCCTCCTCCCCAAAGAAATTCTTGAAAGAGGAGTACCAGCAGTATCTTGTACTGGAGCTATTTCCTTCCTGCCAAGACTGTCTGTGACAGTCTCGAAGTCTTTGCTTAAACGCTCTGAGAAAGGATTTTTCGTTGCCAACGCCTCCATTGAGCCATACGTGAGCAAATCCTGACCTGGAGAGGCAACTTTCTATGAGAGCTGTCCAATTCCTGCTTTGTGGGATATTGGAGTTAGTTAACCAGCGATATGCTTGTTTGGGGAGCCTGTTAGTTGGCATTTTACTAATTTTTAGCCAATATTTAACTGCTCTAGTGCAGCCTGAGATAGACAGGGGATATCTTCCCAGGTCCCCATACACCATATGAGTAGGTGTGCGGGTATCCAGACCTATAATTCTTTTGCAGGCGAAGCTGTGAGCTTTTTCCACTATGTCAGCTTTACCCATGCCCCATATCTCAGAACCATAAAGCAGGAGAGATTGTACTTGGGAGTCGAATAACTTGAAGAAGATAGTGGTGCTTGTGTTATGCAAGCTCCACATGGTCTTCAGTACTTGAACGACTCTTTGCTTCCCTTTAGTTAATAGGTCTTCCAGATGTAGATTGAGAGATAACCTTGTGGAAAAAGTGAAGCCTAAGTACTTATAGCTATTTACAACTTCTAGCTTCCTGCCGGCTATGGTCCACCTTTCCCCTTGTGCTAAAAGCCTCCCTTTCGGAAGACCATCACTTTCGTTTTGTCCAGGTTAACCTTCAAACCCAAGGTACGAGACGCCTGGACAATATTATTTAGCTGGTTTTGTAAACCAGTCGGAGTTGTAGAGAGTAGAGCAACATCATCAGCGAATAAGAGGGCGAATATTTCTGGAGAGCCAGGTTGTAGCTGGACCCCGTGTTTCCCTAACTTCCGTACATGATTAGCAACAACATCTATATATAGAGAAAAAATTATCGGACTCTCCAAGGCCCCCTGTTTTACGCCCGCCGGGAATTTAAAGAAATCTGATAAGGTGTTGTTCCATCGTACACAAGCTTCAACATTTGCATACATAGCTTTCAACATTAGGATAAATTTGGATGAAAGGCCAGTGTTTTCGAGGACTTTCCAGAGTTGATTCCTATCTACCGAGTCGAAAGCCTTTTCAAAATCAACAAATGATACATAGAGCTTCCCCCGACCGTCGCCATAGACGTGCTTCAGGACCATAGAGTACAGGGTGAAGACATGGTCGATTGTAGAGTACTGCGTCCTAAAACCTGCTTGCTTTCGACAGATTATGTCCTCGTTCTCTGTCCAACAGCGTAACCGGCGTGTCAGGATGGAAGCAAATACCTTGCTGAGAATACAAAGTAACGAAATCCCGAGAGAGAGAGAGAGAGAGAGAGAGAGAGAGAGAGAGAGAGAGAGAGAGAGAGAGAGAGAGAGAGAGAGGGAGAGAGAGAGAGAGAGAGGGACGGAGGGAGGGAGAGGGAGGGAGAGGGAGAGCGAGGGCGAGAGAGAGAGAGAGAGGGAGAGACAGGAAGAGGAAGAGGGAGAGAGAGAGAGAGAGAGAGAGAGAGAGAGAGAGAGAGAGAGAGAGAGAGAGAGAGAGAGAGAGAGAGAGAGAGAGAGGAAGAGAGAGAGAGAGAGAGAGAGAGAGAGAGAGAGAGAGAGAGAGAGAGAGAGAGAGAGAGAGAGAGAGAGAGAGAGAGAGAGAGAGAGAGAGAGAGAGAGAGAGAGAGAGAGAGAGTTTTCCTTAAGAGTAAACAACTGATGAATATGAGGAGGGTCTTTTCCAATTTGCAACCACTTTCTTTTTACACTGGACGTCATAAAGTGCGTCACTTTTCAGAATAATTAACGGTCATCTTAGTGTAATCTTCCAGCATCCAGCAAGTACATCGTCTCTACTGCTGGTATGAGTGACAACTTTCTGTACATCCTCATTAACACAACCAGCACTGCTTTGCAAAAGCTTTCCTGCAAAAGCCAACTCCTCCTCATCCTGCTCACCTGTCGTTCTTGCCTTCTGGCAGCGCAGCCTCAGTGTGTGAGCATGTCTTGGAGCTGCTGGAAATGAGGCGTCCTCATCCGGGTTTTAGTTCCCAGACCGCTCTCCCCTTATATGGCAATACGAGCTGATGATTTTTTTTAATAGTCTATGCTGTCTTCCACAAATGATCTCCTTGATTATGTCGTTTACGTGTTCTACGACTTGCCTCTGTGACATTTCATAGCAGTCATTGTGTTCTACGACTTGCCTCTGTGACATTTCATAGCAGTCATTGTGTTCTACGACTTGCCTCTGTGACATTTCATAGCAGTCATTGTGTTCTACGACTTGCCTCTGTGACATTTCATAGCAGTCATTGTGTTCTACGACTTGCCTCTGTGACATTTCATAGCAGTCATTGTGTTCTACGACTTGCCTCTGTGACATTTCATAGCAGTCATTGTGTTCTACGACTTGCCTCTGTGACATTTCATAGCAGTCATTGTGTTCTACGACTTGCCTCTGTGACATTTCATAGCAGTCATTGTGTTCTACGACTTGCCTCTGTGACATTTCATAGCAGTCATTGTGTTCTACGACTTGCCTCTGTGACATTTCATAGCAGTCATTGTGTTCTACGACTTGCCTCTGTGACATTTCATAGCAGTCATTGTGTTCTACGACTTGCCTCTGTGACATTTCATAGCAGTCATTGTGTTCTACGACTTGCCTCTGTGACATTTCATAGCAGTCATTGTGTTCTACGACTTGCCTCTGTGACATTTCATAGCAGTCATTAAGACATTTCATAGCAGTCATTAAGACATCCACCTAGCATCTCTCCTTACAGGTTCGCTTACTTTCTAAGACCCTTAATTAGATTTCTTTGTCAGATCCCATCAATTGAAACTGATTACGTGTTCTACGGCGTGTCTCTGTGACTTTTCGTTCGTCTATTATCTCTTTTATTGGAAAATTTTCTTTGCAAACTTTCAATAAATGTTATATTGTGTTCATTACATCGCCCACGTGCTCTCGTAATTACAATTGATTAGTTTCTACGGCTGACTCAGTGACCTCATTTGCATTTGTCTTATCTTTAAATTAGACAATTTTCTCCCGTTTCTCAAACTTAATTGAACAGCGTTCATGACACTCCCGGTCAGAATCGAATCTTTTGTTATATCTAGCAACATTAATGGTTCTGGTAAAGGTCGTGTGTCGAAATTGTGATTATCCCTGTCTCCCTGGGTGAAACGACATTTCTGTATAAAATGGCAGTCGACGAAGGATGAATCGAATGAAACCTTTAGATAATTGCATTTGTGGAGTCAGTGACAGGAGGATATATGTATTTTCTTGAGACAAAAGATTGTTGATCAACTTTACGAAAAACATGTTTTCAGTGCTAGAAAACATGAGAGTGCCATTAGTGTGCCCATTAATTTGACAAATAAGTCATCAAAGAAAATGATCATCGATCTTGCACTTGACTGATATCAAAAGTGTGGTGCCTCACGAAATAAGACACTTTTTAGTCTTCAAAAGCTGCTGTGATGGTCATCTCCTTTGCAACGTTGAAATATGCAGGATTCTCCAAGCGTGCACAAGAAGTCGAAAAGCAGTGGTCATTTTCAGAAAGCTTTGTTACTTCTCTTGTTGTCACTTCACAGCAGACCCAATTCATTACAGGGTCAGTGTGTGGGGGACCATGAAAAACACCACTTGCATTTGTCAAGCTGCACGTGTGCAATTATGCCAATTAGTAGGCCCCCCAAACAATCAGTTCCCACCACCCCAAACTCTAGTATCCTCGAGAAGTATCCTTCTAGATGACGAGAGAGATGGACTTGATCATTCACTGTTTTCGCTCTTAAGGGGAACTCAAGAAATAGCTCTGAGACAAGATAATCACCAACTTTCAGCTTTGGAGTTACTTCAACGGTTTTTCTACCTTTATCAACCACATCAGAGTTTTTGAAAACGACTTTTCTTAGAAATTTATGCTCTGTGTCTGATTCACCCTCAATGACTGATAGTGATTTGGGGCCTTCATCGTCTACATACTTTTTGGTAGCTGCATCATTGTCTTCTGTGGGGGGTTCCATGTTTACAATCTTTTTTCCTTTCATGTCACCATCAAAGCCTGTTTTTGAGTCAACATAAGACTTAGTTGCTGCATCTGCTTGTTCAGTTGGCTCGGCTACATTCACGAGTTTGTTACCATGTAAATCTAAATTTCCTTTCATCTTGTTTCTTCCATCAACCTTTAATAACGTGGTTGTTCCTGAGTGTCCAAAGGAAGACTGTTTCTTTGCGGCCCGTTTGTCTTCTGTGGGGAGTTCCATGCTTACAATCTTTTTTCCTTTCATGTCAAAATCAAAGCCTGTTTTTGAGTCAACATAAGACTTAGTTGCTGCATCTCTTTCGCCAGTTGGTTCAGCTACATTCACGAGTTGCTTGTCATCTAAATCCAAATTTCCTTTCATCTTATTTGTTCCATCAACCTTTAAATATGTGTTTTCTGCTGAAAGCGCAAGAGCAGGCATTACCCCGTCCACAAACTGTTTATTTGTGGCTTGTTTGTCTCCTGTGGGGTCAGCTAATGAAAATATCTTGTTATTACCCGTGTTTATGTTTCCTGAAAGGTCACCACCAGACAAAGAAAGGTAATTTTGAAGCTGTCAATCTTTTTACCGAAATCCACCGGAATCCATGGAATTCACCAGAATCCAACCGGAATCCACAGGAATTCACAGGAATCCACCGGAATCAAGCGTGGATTCCGTGGATTTCGGTAAATAAAGAATTAAATACCCAAATCCGCCGATTTCGGTATTTATTTACCGGAATACAATGGATTTCGGTATTTACAATCTAAACATTGAAATCCGCGGATTTCGGTATTTAAAACAAAGCAAATTACCGAAATCCAAATAGATTTCGTGGCGATTTCGGACATTAATGCTTTATTTCCCGAAATCCACATATTTACCGAAAATTCAATTGTTACAGTTGCTGAAACTTCAGATATCTACAGTTGAGTAAAGTGTGTGTGTGTGTGTGTGTGTGTGTGTGTGTGTGTGTGTGTGTGTGTGTGTGTGTGTGTGTGTGTGTGTGTGTGTGTGAGTGTGTTTGTGTGTGTGTTTGTGTGTGTGTGTGTGTGTATGTGTGAGTGAATGGGTTAATGACTGTGTGTGTGTGTGTGTGTGTGTGTGTGTGTGTGTGTGTGTGTGTGTGTGTGTGTGTGTGTGTGTTGTGTGTGAATGGGTTGATGAGTTAGTGAGTGAGACAACCAATCAAAGCCGCATATGAACAACAACAATTAAAAAGTACAAGCGCAAAAGCGCAAGAAAGCTGACACTAGTCACAACTTATTGTTATTGGACAAACAGACCAACAAACCAACCACCAAACAGACAGACCTGTGTTGCCAAAATAACTCTCTCTCTCTCTCTCTCTCTCTCTCTCTCTCTCTCTCTCTCTCTCTCTCTCTCTCTCTCTCTCTCTCTCTCTCTCTCTCTCTCTCTCTCTCTCTCACTCCTTTCCGTCTTTCTTTCTCTGGATTGTCTCAATTCCTGCGGATTTCGGTATATATTTACCGGAATCCAGTGGATTTCAGTATTTACAATGTAAACAACGAAATACACGGTGGATTTTGATATTTATTTACCGAAATCCGCGGATTTTGATGTTCAAGTAAATAAATACCGACATCTGCGGATTTGTACTTAATTCTTTATTTACCGAAATCCACGGAATCCACGCTTAATTCTGGTGGATTCCTGTGAATTCCGGTGGATTCCTGTGGATTCCGGTTGGATTCCGGTGGATTCCGGTAAAAAGAATGACCCATTTTTAACTGCCCCAGCAATGTTTGGAGTAAAACTTTCAATATGCTTCTGGTGTTGTCCTAACATTGTTCCAAACTTTGTGTAATCGATTTTTATATTATTATACTATACATGAATATTGTAAATAGTGATACAAACCATGACCCTCCAATAAAACATCATTTTCTTGTTCCAGATCGCCACTACATGTTGATGGGACCCACTGGCCAGGGAAAAACTAATGTCCTGGTGAACTTGCTACTGAAATACTTCAATGCAGACCAGATTGTCATTCACACCATTGAATCTCCAACAAGAGAAATATCAACTACTGCAAGATTTCTTTGAGTGTGTTCATGAATTCGACCCAGCCAAACCCAAGAAAAGTACAAAAGCTCTCTGTGCTGTCTTCCTAGTTGCCTGCTTCCTACATTCGGCGTGTTGGTGCAGACTTACAGAATATGTTGATTAACGTTGAAAACAAGAGTCAGTCAATAAAGTTCCAAAATTAATAGCAGATTTATTTTACCATTAGGTTATAGTCCACAATTGTTCAAATTTATCAAATGTCCAAAAAAACAAAGAGTGAACAGACGAAAATACCTCCTTTTTAATTTTCGTTTGGTGGATCTGGAGGACTGTTGTTTTCTTTTTAGCGCTCGCAGTGATTGCCTTTTGGTTAGGCCTTCTCGCGTCTGCTGGTGTAATAAGCGTAATAGTTGTAGTAGTAGCAGTAGCAGCAGCAGCAGTAGTAGCAGTAGTAGTAACAGCAGCTGTAGTGGTAGTCGTCGTCGTTGTAGTAATATAAGTAGTGGTAGTGGTAGTATCAGTAGCAATTGTAGTAGTAGTAGTAGTAGTAGTAGTAGTAGTAGTAGTAGAAGCAGCAGCAGTAAAAGTAGTAGTAGAAGCAGCAGCAGTAGTAGTTGTAGTAGTCGTCGTTGTAGTACTAGAAGTAGTGGTAGTGGTAGTAGCAGTAGCAATTGTAGTAGTAGTAGTAGTAGTAGTAGTAGTAGTAGTAGTAGTAGTGGTAGTAGTAGCAGTAGCAGTAGAGTAGTAGTAGAAGCAGCAGCAGCAGTAGTAGTAGCAGCAGTAGTAGTGGTAGTAGTGGCAGCAGAAATAGTAGTGGTAGTAGTAGTAGTAGTAGAAGTAGTAGAAGAGCAGCAGTAGAAGCAGCAGCAGTAGATGTAGTAGAAGCAGCAGCAGTAGTAGTAGCAGCAGTAGTAGTTGTAGTAGTGGCAGCAGAAATGGTAGTGGTGGTAGTAGTAGTAGTAGTAGTAGTAGTAGTAGTAGTAGTAGCAGCAGCAGTAGTAGTTGTAGTAGAAGCAGCAGCAGTAGTAGTAGCAGCAGTAGTAGTTGTAGTAGTGGCAGCAGAAATAGTAGTGGTAGTAGTAGTAGTAGTAGTAGTAGTAGTGGCAGCAGTAGTAGCAGCAGCAGTAGTAGTTGTAGTAGTGGCAGCAGCAGTAGTAGTAGCAGCAGTAGTAGTGGTAGTAGTAGTAGCAGCAGTAGTAGTAGTGGTAGTAGCAGCAGCAGTAGTAGTTGTAGTAGTGGCAGCAGAAATAGTAGTAGTAGCAGCAGTAGTAGTGGCAGTAGTAGCAGCAGTAGTAGTAGTTGTAGTAGTGGCAGCAGAAATAGTAGTAGTAGCAGCAGTAGTAGTGGTAGTAGCAGCAGCAGTAGTAGTTGTAGTAGTGGCAGCAGAAATAGTAGTAGTAGCAGCAGTAGTAGTGGCAGTAGTAGCAGCAGTAGTAGTAGTTGTAGTAGTGGCAGCAGAAATAGTAGTAGTAGCAGCAGCAGTAGTAGTTGTAGTAGTGGCAGCAGAAATAGTAGTAGTAGCAGCAGTAGTAGTGGCAGTAGTAGCAGCAGTAGTAGTAGTAGTAGTAGTAGTAGCAGTAGTAGCAGCAGTAGTAGTAGTGGCAGTAGTAGTAGCAGTAGTAGTTGTAGTAGTGGCAGGTAGTAGTAGTAGTAGTAGTAGTTGTAGTAGTAGCAGCAGCAGCAGCAGTAGTAGTAGCAGTAGTAGTAGCAGTAGTAGTTGTAGTAGTGGCAGTAGTAGTAGTAGTAGTAGTAGTAGTAGTAGTTGTAGTAGTAGTAGCAGTAGTAGAAGCAGCAGCAGTAGTAGTAGTAGTAGTGGCAGCAGTACAGACTGGAGCAGCGTTCTCTGCTCACACAATACCTTCTGTTCAGGAGGCGAGCGCAGCAAGCGTTTGCAAGCACTTGACCTCCTGAACGAGCCTCCCGTGTGACTCGGGCGAGATTGGGTTCTGTTTCCCAAATTGGACGCCCAGCAAATGCAATAACGGAAGGCCCTCTGGTGCCGAGGCCATTTCTGTGACTGCCCTTTCCCCAAGCTTCTCATCATCACAGAGCCGCGGACCTGGGACAATGCCACTCGTGGAGGACTGGGCAATGTTTACCGTCAGTGTCTGCGGGAGGAAATGGAACGTGTATTGTAGGACCCGTCATCCGTCGCAGGCTATGTAAGGCTACTGACTACAAAATTGTTAGAGCTGGTTAGAGTTAGAAGAAGTTATATCGAAGTTTCTTGGGTTGTATGCCTTTCCAAATCGCGTTCTTACTCCAGAACCAAAGAGTCTCCATAGGCGGAGGGTAATTGGATACAAGCAAGCCAGACTTGTGTTTCATAGACCACAGTACATCAGTGGCCTTCATCATTAAAGTATCCAAGCCCTTCGACCGACATATGCTACCAACGCAAAGTCCGCGAGTACATGCCGCTCTGCCCTCAGCTGAGTGAGGCAGGTCTTTGTACCAAGGTAATTGTGCTCGTCGCCATGTGGTTTGGAGTCTAGCATTGCTAGGGTTGTCCAATCGTACCAGCAAAAGCCTAGCAAAATATATGAGTATGTCAGTGATGATCGGATCCCGACGAGTCTGGGCAAAAAGAGGACACTTGACGGACCGGTCCGAGTGTTGATCTAAATGAGACGTATCCCCTGGAGCCCAGTAGGCCTAAATCCCGGCAGTTGTGTTCGGACAAACACAGTGCACTACTGGTGGAAGGAAGGAGGGGAGTACCATGAAGGAAAAGCGTACTAGAGGTGAATGGAGTGGAGAAGCTACATAATGAAGAGCAGTATGATCTGAGGACAAACTGTGAGATTTAGAATGCAGAAAACAGAAAGGGAAAAAGGAGGTAGAAAAGCAGAGTATGAAGAAGGAATGAGTGAGTGGCTGCGAGAGAGAGAGAGAGAGAGATTGATTGATTGATTGATTAGCTTTATTTCGGCCGACGACCCTTCATTATAACACAGTTTACATACAACATTAAGAAAACAACAGTATCATTGTACGATCTACAAATAGAATTTACATCTTCGGTTGCACTGATGCAATTAAACGTTCTTCGATTTCGTATCTCATTTGACATCACAAATGTGAACTGGTAAAACAAATATGTGGTTACAAGTTAGGAACTAATTAGGAATTGTAGGTCACCCCATATGATTTGACCCTGACATGTAGCCTCACATTGCGTATAGAACAGTTGTTTACAAACATTTTGTACAACTTCTAACTCATTTACAACGCTTCTATTAACTGGAATGTATTAAAATTGGACGGACATTAAATTGGAGATTCAATAGTATATACATCGGTTAAAATACAACACAGTAAAAGAGACGTGATTTTCATCTTTACGGTGATAGCAGTGAGCCTTCTTCATCACATAAGTGACGTGTTGACATGTTGATTGTCATTGCTCGAATCTTCAGAGAATAATGAATAAACATGGCAACATCTCGAGTTTTTTTGGTACCGCGTCCATTCAGTAAATATGCCACAGTAGTACAGTCTGTTCGCTGAATGTATTTAGATAAATACATTTCTCTAGTGTCCTTATAAACACAACAGTAAAGCATAAAATGGGCTTCGTCTTTAATTTCAGTACAAAATGGACAAGTTTTCAGTGGACTCTGTTCTGATGTCGATCGGACATTGTTTCTCAGTTCGTTATTTTCTAATCTAAATCGTATGAATACATCTCTAAATTTCTTAATATCTATAGTACACAAATATTTCTCACACTGCAGATTATTTTTGAAGGATTTATAGAGAGCAAATCTAGTGCTGCTGCTAATTTTTGCTGCCCACTCCTGTAGATAGCAATCACGTAATCTTCTTTTGAGAGACCTCAGAAAAACTTTTTCGTGTGTCATATCGCATTTTGTCCATACATAACCGTATCCTAATTCTGACAAATTCCGCTTAATTGATTGTACCCAATTAAACTGGGCTGGAGGGTTTGCGTTCAACATCATGTAATAGGCCTGCTTTGGAAGTCTATCTGCTGGCATCTTACATAGTCTCAGCCAGTACTTAACAGCTCTCATCATAGCACTAATATAGACTGGGTATCTTCCTAGTTCGCCATAGCACAAGGTGTTGGAAGATTTTATATCGACATTAAGGAAGCGCTTGCATGCAAATAAATGCGCCTTCTCGATAGGGTGTCTCTTAGATAATCCCCAAAGCTCTGATCCGTACAAAAGAGAAGGCAGCACCTGAGCGTCAAACAGCTTAAAAAATATGCTTGTGTTCAAGGTGTGGAGATTCCACATTGTTTTTAGTAGTTGGACAACCTTCTGTTTCGCTTTCACTGCTTGACTCTCGAGAGCTAATGAATAGGATAATTTGGTCGTAAAGATAAATCCCAGGTACTTGTAGCTATTAACAATCTCTATCTCAGCACCTCCAATCGTCCATTTTTCTCCATGAGCTAGAAACCCTCCCCTTCTAAAAACCATTACTTTTGTTTTGTCTCTGTTGATTACAAGACCTAGTTTTCCTGATACATGCGAAAGGTTATCAAGTTGGCATTGCAACCCCATTGGCGTTGTTGACAGTAGGACTACGTCATCTGCGAACATGAGCAAAAATATTTCTGCCATTCCGGGTAATAGCTGCACACCATGCCTTCCATTACTACGTACATAGTCTGCAACATATGTCATGTATAAACAAAAGAGTGTCGGTGACTCGACTGCCCCCTGCTTCACGCCAACTGGGCACTTAAAAGGATCTGACACGGCACCATTCCATCTTACGCATGCGCAAACCTGAAAATACACTGCCTTGAGCATTTTTAAAAACTTTGTTGACATGCCCAGATTTTCCAGAACAGACCATAGGCACTCTCTTTTTACAGTGTCAAATGCTTTTTGGTAGTCTATGAATGCAGCATATAATTTCCATCTTCCTCCACTATATACATGTTTTGTGGCAGCACAATAAAGAGTAAAAACATGGTCCATCGTAGAGTGATCTACCCGAAAACTCGCCTGTTCAAATGAAAACTTTTTTTCCCGTTCGGCCCAACTCCTCATACGGCTTGTCAGAATAGACATGAATAACTTACTTATGGTACAGAGCAAAGAAATCCCTCTGTAATTTTTGGGTTGTAACTTATCTCCTGACTTGTAAATAGGCACAATTAATGACTGTCTCCATTCGCGAGGGAAGTGCTGTGTCTCATAGAGTTGATTAAAAAGGGAGGTAAGAAAGGGGGTAACATGGGCACCTGCCAACTTCCAAAGGTCTCTAGGAATTCCATCAACACCTGCGGCTTTCCCAGTTCGCAACTTGGCAACCGCCAGACTGACCTCCCCCTCCACTATTCGTGCATCTAATACCTCATTTTCAATCATTGCTCCTTCTCCTAAGGAGGGGAGATAAATATTCGAACAGAATAGATTCTGAAAATAGTTTTTCCAAACTTGTAAATCAATGTCAGGCTGCCCCCTTTGTTTACATGATGCCTGTCTCACTAGAGACCAGAATGCTGAAGGTGATTTAATGTTCTTAACAAGGTAATTGCAAGTGTTCTGATAATACATTTTCTTTTTACTTCTGATCATATTTTTGTAAACATTTCTTAATTTGATGTAATCAGTTCTGTCACTCTTTTCACCCGTTTCCCTAAAATGCTTAAGAGCATGCCAAGCAAGTTGTTTCGCGCTCCCGCAGTCCTCATCAAACCATCTTGGACGATTCGTGTTTCTGCAATCTCCAACTCTGACTTCTCGGAGCATACATTCTGCGCAGTTGCGCAAAGCCTGGGTAAATGATGTTAAGGCCAAATCTACATTTTCTTGCACCATTAGCGCGGCTTGACTGAGGTTAGCCCTGAATTGAGGGGACTGCAAATTGAGTTTTACCTCTTGAGACCTATCTTTGCACCATACAAGCTTATGCGTTGCTTTACTTTGGAAATATGTCGTTTTCCTGTTTCTCTTTGTTTTGCCAATGCCTATTTCAAGAGGCATGTGGCTAGAGTAAATTGATTGGCCTACTTTAAAAGTAAAATCCAAGTCAAGGTTATTCATATTAAGCAGGCAGTAATCGACCACACTATCGCCATGTTGCGAGAGATAAGTCAAACTACCTTTCCGGTCCCTGTCCATGCTGCCATTGAGGATACACAAATGGAATGTTTTACATAAGGAAATTAAATTTTCTCCAAACCGATTTGTTTTAGGATCTTGCGAAACACGGTCAGTTAGTATTTCTGAACATAAGCAGTTGTTCAGAGTGGATCCGTCCTCTTCATTTATGTCCTCCCCTTCCCCATGAACATTCCAATTGCCAGTCCTGGCGTTAAAATCCCCACATATTATAACGTTAGCAGAAGGATACAATTCCTGTAGACGTAAAAGTTCATCCTCTAGAAATGAGATATTACACTTTACATATTTATCTGCATAATAAGGAGAATCCACAGGAGGGATATAAACACAGATAAGTATCAAATCAGTAACATAAAATCTTTTTAGTTTAACAATAACCATGTTATCATTTTTACATTCTATTTCTTCGATTTGATGGCATAAGCTTCCCTTGGCGAGAACGACGACCCCACCGGATCGGCGGCCATAATGGGAAAGCTTAATAGCGGGCGAGTTAAAAACAGAATAACCTTCAAAGTAAGTATTAAAGTCAAAATGAACTGATGAAAACGTTTCTAAAAGACAACACACATCGAAGGTCCCAATATAGTTCATGAACCCCGGTTCGCCCAGTCTTGACGCCAGCCCCTCGATGTTCCAGCAAACAATGCTTAAACTGGGCACCGGGCAAGAGGGTAAGGTAACCATACCTTCGTGTGGTTGACAGTTATATTGTGCAACGGGTCGTCGGCTTACTTGTCAGGTCTGCAGAGATAATCCGCCAGGTGGGGAACTGCAGGACTGCACTTCCTCAAGGTCCACATTCTGCCTTAACCTACCGTCCCACACTCCTGCCGAACTTGGAGCAGTAACACGGGCCGGAGTCAGCACTTCATCATTGCTTGAGATGTCGAGTTCGGTTTGACCCACGGCACGTTTGGGTCGGTTCTTCCTTTTCTTCTTGGTTCTTGTTGTGGAGTTGGTGTCTATGTATCTTCTCCCCTCCTGTGGCGCAGTTGATGTGGAGACCTGTCTACTGCTCCTTATCCATGACAGCACTGAGCTCTGTTTCTTCTGCGGG
>JAWQFJ010028626.1:0-30727 GCA_034096865.1 Theodoxus fluviatilis
AACAGATTGCTTGTTTGATGACCCTCAGGTAAACTGCTGTTTACAATATCAACAGTGTGGCTACTAGTATAGCCTTTCCTCGCTCTGTCAGATTCTCTAATCACCATTTCTTATAACATATATTTTGAAAATTATTTTCTTCATATAATATAAAAGAATGTCTGAAACATTGAATGAAATGCTCACACATCCAATTTACAATTTCTACCAAGCAAACCATGCTGGTCTTATACAACATGCAAGACTTAAAAAAGAGTTTAAGGGTGCCTCTAATAACAACGGTGACCTAATTGTGAGGGTAAGGCCTGGAGATGAAAACACTTTTTGCTGTATTCAAGTCCATAGGGTTTGTTAGGGAGTGTTTTAATGGAAGAATCCCTAAAGAAATGAGAGTAGTTCATAAAGATGGTGACACAACCAATAACAGTCTTACTTAAAACTTGAAATACAGAGTAGAGACTGCTCATATCTCAAATATAGCACTATAAACACTACAAAAGCTGTGCCACTAGCGTTGAAACGGAGGCAAAACATCTTTTACAGTTTGTATCAGACACAAAAAAACTTGGTATTAACCAAAAAACTGTCTACAAAGCTTACGTGCACAGAAAACCAAGACGTGATTATAACTTTGATTTTGCTTTCAAGGTTGTTTGAGGAGTAAGTCTACGACGTCAGGAGTAATTCTACGACGTTAGGAGTACCCATTTATTTTATACCTTTTCATAAACATTTCTAGTGGTGGTTTGTACAGGTCTGAGCTTTCAAACTCTTCAAATTTCTTAAATATCTCGTTTATGATGGCTTCATCATCTCGCAACAACCGCACTCTGGTTAACAGGATTTTGTATTCTTTGTGGCAATTCTTGAGAATTACCTTTGTTCATTCAGCGTAAGGTTTTGTTTTATCACTGTTAAAATGATAGGCACTGCAGTCACACCTGCAACAAACACAGGAACAGCAGGAATCAGGGCTATTATGCCTGATGTTGTGAGGATACCTCCTGTAATAATGAGTGCTTCCAGTAATTTATAGCTCTTTCAATAAGCAGCAGTTATTCTGGTCAAGTAATCGTGTAGTTCATCTATGGTTTTTGGAAACATTAATAATAATAAAGATAAAAATTTTGATTGGACAAAAACACATTGGAGTCTATTGGTTTGATAATAATGTAACTTATGTTATCTGGAATCTCGGTAAAATTCACAACTACTTCAATATTCTTAATTTGTTCAAATGGAACCTGTAAAGTAGTATAAGGAACTTTAAGAGGAGAAGGAGGTGGAAATAATAGTCTTGAGGCCAAGCAGCTCTATCGTTCAAAAGCTTCGAATAGTTGTTTATACCTAAATATATTTGTTCTGATGGGTTAAGGGAATATTCTTTGTTTATATTTTGTAAACAATAACTTTCAAATGAATCTAAATAACGTATGATAATTAAAACAAGAAGGGCAAAGCCCATACGACTCACATGCTTGACTTTCACCTTTCCATGACCTTGACCTTCAGGTGACCCTCAAGGTTAAGGTCAAACAACTACACCTAGCAATGACATCATACACTAAGAAATGCTTGACACGTTTTTCCTACCAAAATACATGTGGCCTTGACTCAAGGTCAAGGTCATCCAAGGTCATGCAACACAAAGCTGTTAATTCAAGACATAGGAAGCACAATGGTGCTTATTGGCACTTTCTACCATGAGATATGGTCACTTTTAGTGGTTCACTACCCCATTTTGGTCACTTTTCATAAGGGTCAAAGTGACCTTGACCTTGATGATATGCGACCAAATGTGTCTCATGAAAAAAGTATAACATATGCCCCACAAAATTATTAAGTTTGAAACATTTATCTTCCATAGTTCAGGGTCAAGGTCACCTCAAAATACGTATAGAATCCAAATTTGAAGAGCTCCTGTGACCTTGACCTTAAAGCAAGGTCAACCAAACTGGTATCAAAAGATAGGGCTCATTTTGTCCTATACACCATATATAGGTCAGGTATCCAATCTTGAAAACTTTAGAGAAAATTGAGAAAATGGGGAAAATGGCTGTTTTTTAGACAACATTTATGGCCCCTGCGACCGTGCCCTTGAAGCAAGGTCAAGTCAGCATGTATGGTTTTTGACGCCTTGTCATCATACACCATCATGCCAAATTGGGTGTTGATAGACTTGATAGTCTCTGAGAAAAATCCAACGTTAAAGTTTTTTAACGGACGCCCGGACGCCTGGACGCCCGGACGCCCGGACGCCCGGACTGACAAATCGGGTGAGTACATAGACTCACTTTTGCTTCGCATGTGAGTAAACAAGAAGGGCAAAGCCCATACGACTCACATGCTTGACCTTGACCTTTATATGACCTTGACCTTCAGGTGACTATCAAGGTCAAGGTCAAACAACTAAACCTACCAATGACATCATACACAAAGAAATGCTTTACACATTTTTCCTACCAAAATACATGTGACCTTGACCCAAGGTCAAGGTCATCCAAGGTCATGCAACACAAAGCTGTTAATTCAAGACATAGAAAGTACAATGGTGCTTATTGGCACTTTCTACCATGAGATATAGTCACCTTTAGTGGTTCACTACCCCATTTTGGTCACTTTTCATAAGGGTCAAATTGACCTTGACCTTGACGATATGTGAACAAATGTGTCTCATAATGAAAGTATAACATGTGCCCCACATAATTATTAAGTTTGAAACAGTTATCTTCCATAGTTCAGGGTCAAGGTCACTTCAAAATATGTATACAATCCAACTTTGAAGAGCTCCTGTGACCTTGACCTTGAAGCAAGGTCAACTAAACTGGTATCAAAAGATAGGGCTTGATTTGACCTATATACCACTTGTAGCTAAGGTCGCCATTCTCAATAACGTGGGAGAAAATTGGGATAATGTGAAAAATGACTGTTTTTGAGACCACATTTATGGCTCCTGTGACCTTGACCTTGAAGCAAGGTCAAGTCACTGTGTATGTTTTTTGAGGCCTTGTCATCATACACCATCATGCCACATTTGGTGTTGATAGACTTAATAGTCTCCGAGAAAAATCCAACGTTTAAGTTTTTTACGCCCGGACGGACGGACGGACGGACGGACGCCCGGACGGACGGACGACACGGCTCAGTACATAGACTCACTTTTGCTTCGCATGTGAGTCAAAAATTATATTTGAGCAGAGCGCTGAGGAGGCACTTAGCTAAGTCTACTTAGGAGTTAAGCACGAGTTAAATCAAGTCTCTCCATGCACACGGCCCCAGTTTAGTAGCCATGTAGTAGCACGTGGCTCATTGGACGAAGCCTGATAATTGTCAGAGTGCCGAGTCTACGAGACCCAGACAGCACACAACTCCTGGGCCTGCCCTGGTCTAGACGTGGGAGTCCTTGGGCAAGCTGCTGAAGTATGCAATGTAGCCTTAAGTTTTCATGGTGATATC
Source organism: Theodoxus fluviatilis (assembly GCA_034096865.1). Classification (NCBI taxonomy): domain Eukaryota; kingdom Metazoa; phylum Mollusca; class Gastropoda; order Cycloneritida; family Neritidae; genus Theodoxus; species Theodoxus fluviatilis. The sequence continues at coordinate 3,457 of JAWQFJ010028626.1, forward strand.
TGATCTGCTGCTGTCACCATGACTACCGCCGACTTTGTGTGGCCCACTTTCCCGATGGCAAGCAGATTCCAGCATATCGGGTTACTAGGATGCGGCCTCCCACGATGCAGCAACGGACTTTCTCTTGGGCGGGAAACCACATTGGATTGTGCTGTCCAGCATTAATTGATACATACGTCTCGCTCCCTTTCCGTATCATTTTGACAGGTAATTATTTGGCTTTTCCCTATATACATTTTCTTGTTTGCTCATGCCTATCATCATGTCATCATTAAGTCTATCTGCTTTTAATTCAGACATATATATCCCAGACTATGTATGATCATTTGTTGCTATGTCTGTTGCCATTCATTGCCTTTCCAGCCCTGTTCTCTTTCAAACTCATGCGGATTATGCTCATACTTTGTTGTTTAGGTTTGTGGATGAAGCAAGAGGAGTTCATTGTATTTCCTAGTGTATAATGTGCACGGTTTGACTCATGTAGCTAATGATGTCAAAATGTTTGGGCCCTTGGATTCTTATGTTCTGCATTTCCATTTGAAAATTTGCTCCCTCTCTGTCCTCTCTCTCTCTCTCTCTCTCTCTCTCTCTCTCTCTCTCTCTCTCTCTCTCTCTCTTACCACATTTGAATATTTTGCCTCAAGGGCTGAATTTAAGAAAGGCACTATAACTGCTTAATTCACTACCCTTGTAAAATAAAGTTCGTTTGTTCATTAGTTCGTAAAGTTCTCTCTCTCTCTCTCTCTCTCTCTCTCTATTTCTCTCCTCTCACTCTCTCTCTCTCTCTCTCTGTATATGTGTGTGTGTGTGTGTGTGTGTGTGTGTGTGTGTGTGTGTGTGTGCACACGCTCGCGCGCGCTAACCACCGTGCTTCATCAGTCGGTGGCGTCTATGACTGAAATATGAAATTGCTTTCAGGAGCCCTGACGTAACCTGTCCTGCAATGCCGGCTTAACTTCTTCTGCATCAACCGTACGCATCATTGCCTTCACCATTGACTGGACAGCAGACGTTTGGAAGTCAACTCATGTCACAGTGCGCTCCTCATCCTTCTCCACTTCCTCCACCTCCTGCTCGTCAACAAACTGTAGACAGTAAGTTATCCGTTTAAAATCGATATCCCCCATTTGCCATCGTCAGTAGAACAGCACGCCACAGATGTGGTCAAAGGGGAGATAACTCGACTCAAACCGTGTTCAATCCAGGTACATGAGGTTTGTGTATATATATGTGTTTGTCTGTCTGCCTGCCTGCTTGCCTGTCTCTCTGTCTCTCTCTCTGTCTGTCTCTCTCTGTCTCTCTCTGTCTGTCTCTGTCTCTGTCTCTCTGTCTCTCTCTCTCTCTCTCTCTCTCTCTCTCTCTCTCTCTCCTCGCTCCCTCTCCTTCCTCCCTTCCCCCTCCCTCTCTTGCCTCCCTCCTACTCTGCCTCCCTACTCCTCTCCCCTCATTCCATCCCATCCATCCCTCCATCCTATCCCCTCGCCCCCACCCTCTCTCTACCACACACCCACCCTCTTACTCTTCATATCTCTTTCCCTTCTCCCCTTCCCCAGCTCCCACCCCCCTCTCTCTCTCTCTCCCTCTCTCTCTCTATCTCTCTCCTACTCTCGCTCCCTCTCTCTCTCTCTCTCGGCGCGCGCTCTAGCTAGGGGTAGGTAGGGGAGGGAGTAGTTACACCAAGATGTGGCTTGGGGCCTACATGTTATGTTATTTGGTTTGCAACATTTGGATGCTTAGAAACTGTTTTTTTGATGTATATGTCATTGTAGCGACTGCAGTTCCATATTACATGTTGCTTCTCTGGTACACTATCTACCCATTTTAGTATTGTTTAAGAAATTGTATCATGTATCATGCTTGCGATAATATAGCTGACGCTCTTCTCCTCGATCTCTCTCTCTCTCTCTCTCTCTCTCTCTTCTCTTGCTCTCTCTTCTCTTTCTCTTCTCTCTCGCTCTCTTTCCTCCATCTCTGTGCTCTCTGTATCGTGTGATGTCTGTCTGTGTGTCTTTGTGTTGTCTGTATATGTTTCTTTGTGGTGTCTGTCTGTGGTATCTTTAGTTGGTTGTCTGTCGTGTCGCGGTGTGATGTCTGTGTCTGAAATTATGAAGCCAGAAAATTAATAAAATGCTAACGCTATTTTATTACTTACATGGATAAAACAGTGAAAACTCCTCTCTCCATCTCGCGCCTCCTCGCGCTCCTCCCTCTCTCTCCTCTCTTCGCTCTCCTCCAACTCTCTCACATCGATCTCTCTCGCCCTCTCCTTCTCTCCTCCTTCCTCCCGACTCCTCCACTCCCCTACATCTCTCCTCGTCCTCTCGCTCTCGTCGTCGATCCTCCCCGTCCCCTCCCCCCCTCCGGGACGTCTCTTTCTCTTCTCTTTCTCCTCTCTCTTCCTCTCCTCATCTCTTTTCTTTTTCTCCTCTTTCTCCTCTTTCTCTGTCTCTCTCTCCTTTCCTACCTCCTCTTCCCTCCTCCTCCTCCTCCTTGTCTGCCCACCTCCTGAGGTCTATTAGCTCCAAAACTTTCTGACACTTTTCTTTCTATAGCCATACTCTTTAATCGATAAACTTCCTGCCATATTGCCAGATGTTCCGCATTTTCGATAGCACCATTCCTGTCCCATATTCTGTCCTCGCCTCTACCGTCCCACAGCGGATTTCCGTTTGTCGATATCTAGATTTTAGTATAGTAATTTTTTGTGTTGTCCATGTTTTATATACATGATTTTGTACTTTAATCTGGTCAACTTTTGGTTACCTCAGGTGCGTGTGTTACGAAACGCATACTTCCCTTTTTGATGTTGGCTGTTGTGTATTATGCAGTGGGTTGGGAAATGCCTGCCAAGCTGTTATGTAGGTTTGATATTTCTGCCAAGCCAGTGCTAATAACGAGATTTGTGTGGTGTGTGGAGTTTTGGAAGGAAAAACGAATGGTGAACCTTGTTTTCCTTCTAATGGAGAAACGAACTTAGTAGAACGTTTGGGATGATATTGAACTCATCTCGGTTCGCATTCTGCCATTGACCAATCTGCAGTGGACTCTTTAGAGGACGGACTAATGAGACAGCTCGATAATTGATCAATGGGAAGGTGACTGGTTGTGGGAACAATTGATTGGTCGTTTAGTGTAATATCGTGACTCAAGACACCTTCCAACGATGTGATTGGACGAGGACAGCAAGTAGACTTTTGCTGTTGTATAAAAACCCGTGTTATGGAATTATAGTGTGCCCCGTTCCAGAGTTTTCACAGGGACAGACGATATGATTACGGCGCCCTGTCTGAGAGTTCACGTGATGAACTAACTGTGAAAACCAATGAAGTGTCTTCCACTGGAAAGACAATGCCCAGTAGCCTACTTCAAGTGTCTATGTGTAGACAAGGTGCTGGATGGAGTTGTGCCCACACTCCCGCATCGAGAGAGAGACCACGCTTAAGGTATCTCAAGTTCCCTTCTCTGAAAAGTTCCCTTTCCTATGTGAATTGCACCCCGTCCTCCCTGTATTGAGGAAATGACCGCAGAGATTCTCCGATGCACGCAAAGACGCCTGCGAGAAAGTTCTTGCTGTCTCCCTCGCCTTGTCGACTTAGCCGATATCACCTCACCCGCCTGCCTGCCAATCACGTCCAATGAAGTGATGTCGTCTGCTTCATCTTCTCCCCACCTGTCCACGTATCGTCGCCTGAGCCTCTACATCTCCTCGTGCTCAAGTTCAAGTCAAGACTTCAGTCTCCTCTACGAGAAACGAGAATAAGGTCTGCCTCCTCTCCCTGCGAGGCAATCTCATGTTTCATCGTGTGTTGTGAAGTGCATTCGTAAGCGGATATCCCTCGCCCCCATTCCCCCTCCGGTGTTGTGATTCATTCACGCGCTAGCGAGAACGCGCTCGCAGCGGATTGGCTGAACTCCACAAATCTCAGATAAGTACTGGTTCACTCTGGCTTGGCAGGCCGTTTTCTTTTAAGTATTGTTTATTTTGGGGAAAGGTTTATTTTGATTAGCAATGCGTTTCAGTATCTCTTTGACTTATTGAATATTGTGTCGAAAATTTCACTCATGACCAATTTGTTTATCATTGATTAAAGCTATTTCTGAAGTTTGATTTCGATATCCCATTCCTCATTTGTGGACGTACGTCATCGTTGTCTGAATGGGGACTGGAAGGTGGCAAGTAGATAATGCAAGTTACCCTAGACAATTAACGAACCAAAGAAAAGATTAGTTTTCTTATTACTACTTGTAACAGCGCCACATCTCTAATCTGGGGGGGGGGGGGGGGGGGGGGGGGGGAACCTTCAAAGTCCTTCTCCAGATGGCAGGGAAGACCCTGATGACGCCAGCTCTTCAGGGGCAATATAACCTATCTGGCAAATCGAGCCTCAGCAAGACGGCGTTTACACAGCTGTCCAATCTCCACCAGGCCCTCTTCAGTAAGAAATATTCAATATCTAAATCGTGCAACTTCCATTTAGACCTGAAAAAACAAATTTAATGATTTCATTTCTTGTCATCAGAAGCGGCAGTGCCAAAATCTTAGCACATTTTTATGTCTGAATAAGAGTGTTTGATCAAGTTCTGTACGCATTTGTTATTATAGAATATGGAATGCTGAGCTATTGAGGAAGAATGAAGAAGCTTTAGTTTTGCTATTTGGAGCTGTGCTTTGTTCACAAATATATCATTCTTATTCACCAATTTGTTTTGACAGATGCTGTCTCAGAACGACATCAAGTCGAGAGGAAGATGTACACATCTTACCTAGGAGAGTGGCTGAGCTGCTGGCGGGATAGGCAGAAAGGCGGCAAGAGCAACAGACCGGGCACGCAGACCACCCAACAAAATGCGTAGGCAGAAAGTGGAAAGGAAATGGAAGAATGGAACATTGATTGTCTTAGACAGATAGATAGATTTAGCAAACCAACTATCTCTAACCTCGAAGTACAAGTAAATCTATAAATCTATGAATATATTTTGAATACTCATGTAACTCATGCGGGTTCTTTTCATGCGTGATAAATTCTAATAAATGTCGTTACTTGTCAATCAATGACTTTGTTTTTCATGTAAGGTTATTTACACTTAGTAAGATATTTCTGGAATCTAAATTCAATCTATACAATTTTTGCCTTCTCTCATTCTGTTTGTGTGTGCTGTGCGCGCTCTGTGTGCATGTGTGTGTGTTTATGTGGATGTGTATTTGTGTGTTTGTCTCTCTCTCTCTCTCTCTCTCTCTCTCTCTCTCTCTCTCTCTCTCTCTCTCTCTTTGTGTATCTGGCCGGGTATGGCTGCTGGAGAATTCTTCTCCTTTTCAAGAAAATGCTCGAGTTATTCAAGTGAAGGATTCAAGACAGTTTATCGGGCTTGGACCGGACCACCCCTGGAACCCATGCAGGTCCTAATTAAGGCAATAATACCAGGCCTGGATCACCCCTGGATCCCAGGTCCCAACAGCTGGATGCCAGGGCTGGCCAGGGCTGGATGCCAGGGCTGGGCCAGGTCTGGCCCAGATTCCATTTCTAGGCTGGGCCAGGGCTGGATGCCAGGGCTGGCCAGGGCTGGATGCCAGGGCTGGATGCCAGGGCTGGATGCCAGGGCTGGGCCAGGTCTGGCCCAGATTCCATTTCTAGGCTGGGCCAGGGCTGGATGCCAGGGCTGGCCTGGGCTGGTATCCAGGGATTTGCCAGTCCTGGTCCAGTCCTGGCATGCTGTCGGGGTTTGTCATTACGCAAACTATTTTCAGTAAGACGTATCACCAAAAATGGTCTGAAATAAACTTATGTTGTTTACTCCCAGGATAAAATCTCATCGTACACAGTCCTATTTCACGGTCACTTGTAAGTTGTCGCTGCGAACGAGGCCTATTCACAAAACGTCGACCCAGATTTGTACCGTCCAATCAGATTGAACAAACATTGAATATTGATGCAATTGATATTGCTGTTTTGTAGTATCAAAAAGTCAAATCAGGTAACAGAACAAAACACTGTTGTTAGTCTCTGCGACATCTTGGCCTTTCTTTCTCCCCTGTAATCTGTCCTGCATACTCTCTTTCCGTCTTTTCTAGTATTTGTTAAGTTACAAAACGCAAAACATAACAAATTCTCACCATTTACAAAGTGATCCGAACAAACAAATCGATCTGCCTTAGTGTCAAAAGTGAGTGACTTCAGGTTCAGTTGAGCGATCCACTCACGGCGCCTTTGAGTTGTGAGATCCAGCATTTCCTTGCCTTTTCGCGTTGCAACACGCGGTACGACAAAAAAACGTCGATCTTTCTCTCTGTCATGCCTATTGTGGCAGTTCTTCACACAGCAGGAGGTCACCATTGTAGAAACAACAAACTTTCTGCTCCAAAAACAGTCGTGTCTTTCACAGATTTTGTAAGCGACGCGCCATTGTTTTGCTGAAAGTAGGAAAAGATAACTCTGTTTGACTCGATCTCGACGGAGCTATTGTTCGTGTTTGCATAGATACGTATAGTTCTATATATGTAGGTAGAGGCAGCCTACGTGTGTTTATGCGGGAAACGCTTTGCGAGGCCAACAATACATCGTTTAGTATGTGATTTTTGTGGTTTGCAAGGAGACTGACGGCACTGGCAAGTCTGTTTGCGGACGATACTGCAGTCTACAGGACGGTGACCAACGACATCGACCAGGGCCAACTACAACAAGACCTCCAATACCTAGCGGAGTGGGAGAAGAGCTGGGACATGCAGTTCCATCCTGCCAAGTGCAATACCTTGCCAGTTACGAGGAGCAGACGCCCACTACAGCCCTCCTACCAGCTTCACGGACATACCCTAGAGACAGTGAGGGCGGCCAGGTACCTGGGTGTGATCATACAGGATGACCTCTGCTGGGACGACCATATCAACAGCATCGTCAGCAGGGCAAACCAGACCCTAGGCTTCCTCCGGCGCAACCTCAAGATCTCTTCAAGAGCAGTCAAAGAAAGGGCATACAAGGCCTTTGTCAGGCCTACTCTCGAGTATGCCTCGTCGGTATGGGATCCTCATTCCCAGAAGCACATCGACAAGGTCGAGGCTGTCCAGAGACGTGCTGCCCGTTTCGTCTGCAACCGCTACCATAACACTTCAAGTGTCAGCCAGATGCTGGACTCCCTTGGGTGGCAGTCCCTGGAGGAACGCAGGAAGCTTGCTCGCCTGTCGATGCTGTATAAGATCAAACACAGCATCGTCCACTGTCCTGGCATCAAGTCAAAGCTGGTTCCCCCACCACCACGCCAGCGACGATGTCATAGCCAGCAGTTCAGCCTCATCACCTGCCGAACGCAGTACCGGAGTGCAGCCTTCCTCCCCAGAACAATAAGGGACTGGAATGCCCTACCTCCAGCCGTGGTTGAGGCCAGCACTGTCGACACGTTCGTGTCGCGTGCCTCCCGCTAGGACGGGACCACTGTGACTCTTCCCCCCCCCCCCCCCCCCCCCCCACCTCCCCAGACTCCCCAACCTGTAAAAAATTCACGTGCCAAAGTAATCACTATTGATGATCGTGGGCAGGAACGGAAAGAAGAAGAAGAAGTTTGTCAGAAAATTTTAGTGGAAATCAACGATTCATGTCATGAAGCGCTGACGCGCGCAACAGTCACTGGCTACGCACCAATTTCGAACGTCGTGTGAGCGTGGGGGCTTCGACAGCGCAAGGGAAATTTCCTTTCTCTGCTCTCCATTGACTGTTATTGCTCCCAAAACAACTCAAACCAGAGGGTGAAATTTAGTGGTCTCGTTTTCTAAACCTCAAACTTGGTAGTCGACTAATATGCACTGAAGAATCTATTAAAGCTGTGCTAAAAATTAAGCTCTCTTTCTCGCGTTTTCTACGATTAAACGATTGAATAAAACATAGCGGAACGTATACGTTTCAGAAAAAGAAATGTCTGCTGAATATTATGGACACAAAACTAATGTCATAAACGTCATGCAAAATTTCCGCCAGCTAATCAAAGTGGGGTACCCCCACAGAAATCGAAATCGCCTTGTTTGCTATAGCGAGTGGAGTTGCGTGCGATCGGTCACTAGTGCACTTAAGGAACGCATTTACTAATTCATATTTGTCTGTAAATACTGCTTTGAAAAAACAGAATACCTTGTTTGTGCTAACTCTAATATCACAAACGCAGGCAGGTTAGAGTTACGTATCTGCTACTGGTATAACGTTTTCAAAAAAGGGCTTCAAAGCTCGGCACCGACCATTAGGCAATGCAGTGCTGCCATCACAGTGGATGAAATATGTTTGCTGACCAGCTGACCAGCTGGACTGCTGCCAATAGAAATATCAGATAAAATGGGGCGAGAAAATAAATCATCCATGAATATTCATCATGTGGCGGATCTGTTTAGAGCTGACCAAGAATTCCTCTTTTTAGTGTGTGGAGGAGGGGTGTTCCCGCTGTTTCGGAAGTAAGAGTTCTCATTTTCGAAGAATAAGCACAAACAATGACCCAATGTAACAAAAATTCGGTATCGCCATGACAGCTTTGAGATGAAAGCTCCAACCCGAGTATCAGCATTTCTGTGCTGACTCTCTCTGGCTGACATCAGGAAATGAGGCTGGGTGACTGGCGTCTTGCTCTTTGGTGGAGAGTCAAACCTTTGACCGTCATTTACACACGGACGTCCTCTAAATCTTGGACACACACGCATTATCCTGTTAAAAACCTTAATTCACACAGAAAAATGGAGAAAAGATAGCTAGGATCTTTTGGTAAAATCGATTCTGATGAGAAAAAGTGATGGGGAGCAAGGATCAGGGTGGAAGAGTCCCGCTCCGGTTAAGGCAGACCACAAGTCATGTGACCTACAGCATCCTTTAGCAGCGTTACGACTCGGTTTAGTATTTTTAATTTTAATAAATTATAGAGAATGTTGTGTCTCTGTGGTGATGCGCCTTTAATCGATATGCGCTGTCAGCACTTGCTGACTACGCGTGTTTGGGACGCTTTGCACGTGCTTTGTTTTTATATCGTTCTGCAGCGGCTGTGCAGAACGTTTTTTTTTGTATAATTGGATGTTTAGCGTTTTGCATCACCTATAAATAGATAGGAAGATTTATTGAGAGGATAGAGAGTGGGATAAATAATATGAAGTACTTGTGACTAAGAAATGTAAATAAGCCCGCTGGGCGGGTTTTAAATGGTTTTTAATTTGTAATTGTTTTCGTTTTTTCTTTTCATTTGCATTTGTATGTTCATTGAATGAATGAGTTTTGTATTGAAAAAGCGTTTATCGTAATTGGTTAATTGTTTTTACATTGGATTCGGTTTGTGGCGTCTTTGTCTTTAAATGTGATTAGGGACTGAGGAAGGAATTTCCCGTATTATTATTATTATTATTATTATTATTATTATTATTATTATTTTATTTACTGTCTGGTTGGGGCTCGAGCCACCTCCACCTATCCGAACCGCGACAAGCAGCGCAAAGCATTCTGCGCAGGAGACGTACATGGGCTGACTGCCTGGGTGGCTCCTATGCCTACTCATTTCATCTCAAGTCTGCAACGACGTTTCATGAAAAGGATTTAAAAAATGATACAAGAAAAAGAAACGGTCTTTTCCGGAACCATACAATGCGTGCCACTCACAAAGGAAGTCCCAGCTGTCTGCACACCACCTGTGCGTCCCTGTAGTCCCAGCTGTAGTGACACACCGTTCCCCACTGTCCCTGGTACCACACCTCTACCCTGCCGTCGTGGGCGTTGGGGCCCACCACACGCACCTGTAGAGTCTGGGGTGTGGACACTGGAAATTGCACGAAAAAATAACTTTCTTGCACTCAAACACATACTAATACTGCGACAAGGCTAACAGCCCTTGTGTACAAGAAACGTCTCTGTCCTTTTTACCATATCATGCCAATTAAAAAGATGAATATAACTAAGAAGTCACAGTTTATTTACTGGATCAATATGTGTACAAGAATGTGACCATTGTCAACATGCTTACGATGAGCACATTCATGTCCACTAGGAGTAGCAGTTCAAATATAATGAGTTGTGTTCAGTGACGTGGGTATGTCACGTGGGGACGAGACACATCATTAGGACAATAAGAACGCCGATATAACCATCTTGATTGAAATGATCATTAGGAAGGGTACTTGAACTTCCTGAAAACTGTTGCTGCTGTTTAAGGGGAAGCTTAAGACAAAGCTGTCTCACCAAAGTTACAGGAAAGTCCAGCCTGATGGCCTTGACTACAGGCACTGTGGTCGTAGGGACACTGTCCAAGGTTGCTTTCAGTTCCTTCACACGACACGTTGGACAGTAACACGGGAGCTGTTCCCTGGCCGTAGAAAGAATTCGGAATAACGTAATGGCGGCCCCTGTGAGGAAATACAAACGAATACTGTTTCAATGTGATGACTCCATAAGACATCGTCCAATGAAATTGTGCAAGTCGTAAAGGTGTCAATCAACAACATGGCTGTCCGCTGGTCGTAGGGGTTGTGAATATCGTAGTGTCTGCCCCTATGGATTATATACAGACACCCATCTACCGCTCAGAGTTTGTATATTTGGTGACTGCAAATTATATAAGCAAGACTAGTCATTGACGAAAAATATGGATGAGCAGTGGAATAAACCAGAAAATAAAGATTATAATAAGGGATGAATAGGTGTTGAAAACAAGGAAAAACCACAAAACCACAAGAATGAAGAAAACGATAGAGAAGAAATGTGTGAGTGTTTGTGTGTATGTGTGTGTGTGTGTGTGTGCGTGCGTGCGTGCGTGCGTGCGTGCGTGCGTGTGTGTGTGTGTGTGTGTGTGTGTGTGTGTGTGTGTGTGATGTGTGTGTGTGTGTGAGTGTGTGTGTGTGTGTGTGTGTGTGTATGCGAATGATATAACAAGAAAAACAAGATGAATTGTATCGGCTTCAGTGTAGTATAGATGTGTGTAGAGGGAAAATAGTTGCCTTGATCCATTATTAGCACTGTAGTAGCAGGGGAAAACTTAAACAATTACGCAAAAATGAAAATGCTATGGCGTTACTGTTCAATCGTGTGCAAGCACTGGTAGTGAAGTATTTGTGTTGAGTTTATGAAATGTGGTTGACTGTCATTGCATGAGCATTTCCTGGCTGCTGTAGAATTATGTTTGTTACCTTACAGTGCAGACTGATTCATTTGCTTTAATAACTATGAGTCATGGGAATCGTCTGTCTCGAAGAGTAAACCATTCAGTCAATCGATCACAAACAGTATGATGGCTGATGTTCTATATCAGATATTTATGTTAGCAATGATTATACAAGCGTGCAGTTTCAATTTAGTTCTATGGTACTTCAAAGTGTATTTCCTAACTGTGCCACTGTGGGATAACGGCGTTACCAGTGTTGACCAGATCCCAGGCCTGCAAGCTGCAAGACACACCGTCGCTGCTGTCCAGTTATCAGGGTGTAATCACCACGACAACGTCTGGATTTTAGCGCCTCATGAAGAAGGCTGAAATGGTCGGTGTCGGTGGTTGTTGTGACCTTTGAACGCAGCCGGAACTCCACCTGACGTACTTTGCACGCCCGGGGAGTTATGCTAAGATCCGGCCGCGTTATTGTATCTGCGTTTTGTGACAAACGTCTTGCTCTTGGGTACTCCATGCACCTTAACGATCCGCGTGATTCGGGTGTAATCTTGCTAAACGACGTTTTTTCCCCAGTATTACACCCGAATCACGCGAAGCACAAACTCTGTGCAGCTGAGTGAGAGAATCTGGGTCAAGTGGCGTCGTCTCTTTTCAAGGCTCGTGATTGGCTGACTAAAGAGCGCTAGAAATTGAAATTATTACGAGTGGACAACGGGATAACTCCCACTTCTCCAGGTAGCCGCAGCTGTCCGAACCAGTCAAATCCACAGTCAAGACCAGGTTCTACTCACAGACAGCATATCTTTCTGTAAGGTCACCGACAGCAGAGGGAACGAGTCCTAACAGCTTGCATTAAAATGGAGAAGATGAACCAGTAAAGAAAGAGCGTAACCAGCACTGAGTATTCGATAAAGCAGGAAGAAGTGCTGGAAATGTTAAAGAAGTGGCAGAAGTAACATGAGCAATAAATGTGTTAGAAGTAGAAATAGTAGTTGTAAAAGAAGAAGTAGTAGTAGCTGACTGCATTACTAACTATGGTCATTGGAATAATTGAGTAAGTGTTGCTTTCCGCGTTCTCATCGGTACTTTTTTGTCAATCATGCGCACTGGTTTTTGTGTGTCTCCTTCTCCTCCTGCTCTTCGTTGTCGTCGTCATCGTCGTCGTCTTCCTCCTCCTCCTCCTCCTCCTCCTCCTCCTCCTCCTCCTCCTCCTCCTCCTCCTCCTCCTCCTCCTCCTCCTCCTCCTCCTCCTCCTCCTCCTCCTCCTTCCTCCTCCTTCCTCCTCCTTCCTCCTCCTTCCTCCTCCTTCCTCCTCCTCCTCCTCCTCCTCCTCCTCCTCCTCCTCCTCCTCCTCCTCCTCCTCCTCCTCCTCCTCCTCCTCATTCTTCTTCTTCCTCCTCCTCCTCCTCCTCCTCCTCCTCCTCCTCCTCCTCCTCCTCCTCCTCCTCCTCCTCCTCCTCCTCCTCCTCCTCCTCCTCCTCCTCCTTATCCTCCTCCTCCTCCTCCTTATCCTCCTCCTCCTCCTCCTCCTCCTCCTCCTCCTCCTCCTCCTCCTCCTCCTCCTCCTCCTCCTCCTCCTCCTCCTCCTCCTCCTCCTCCTCCTTATCCTCCTCCTCCTCCTCCTCCTCCTCCTCCTCCTCCTCCTCCTCCTCCTCCTCCTCCTCCTTCCTCCTCCTCCTCCTCCTTCCTCCTCCTCCTCCTCGTGCTCCTCCTCCTCGGTACGAGGAGGAGGAGCACGAGGAGGAGGAGGAGGAAGGAGGAGGAGGAGGAGGAAGGAGGAGGAGGAGGAGGAGGAGGAGGAGGAGGAGGAGGAGGAGGAGGAGGAGGAGGAGGATAAGGAGGAGGAGGAGGAGGAGGAGGAGGAGGAGGAGGAGGAGGAGGAGGAGGAGGAGGAGGAGGAGGAGGAGGAGGAGGAGGAGGAGGAGGAGGAGGATAAGGAGGAGGAGGAGGAGGATAAGGAGGAGGAGGAGGAGGAGGAGGAGGAGGAGGAGGAGGAGGAGGAGGAGGAGGAGGAGGAGGAGGAGGAGGAGGAGGAGGAGGAGGAGGAGGAAGAAGAAGAAGGAGGAGGAGGAGGAGGAGGAGGAGGAGGAGGAGGAGGAGGAGGAGGAGGAGGAGGAGGAGGAGGAGGAGGAAGGAGGAGGAAGGAGGAGGAAGGAGGAGGAAGGAGGAGGAAGGAGGAGGAGGAGGAGGAGGAGGAGGAGGAGGAGGAGGAGGAGGAGGAGGAGGAGGAGGAGGAGGAGGAGGAGGAGGAGGAGGAGGAGGAGGAGGAGGAGGAGGAGAACGAGGACGAATACGAAGAGCAGGAGTAGAAGGAGACACATTAAAACCATTGCGCATGATAGACAAAAGAAATTACAGATGAGAACGCGGAAAGCATCACGTACTCAATTATTCCAATGACTAGTTATTAATGAAGTCAGCTACTACTACTTCTTCTTTTACAGCTACTATTTCTACTTCTGCCACTTTTATTGCTCATGTTACTTCTTCCACTTGTTTAACATTTCAAACACTTCTTCCTGCTTTTTAGAATACCCAGTGCTGGTTACGCTCTTTCTTGACTGGTTCGTCTTCTCCAGTTTCATCCTAGCTGTTAGGACTCGTTCCCTCTGCTGTCGGTGACGTTACAGTAAGATATGCTGTCTGTGAGTAGAACCTGGTCTTGACTGTGGATTTGACTGGTTCGGACAGCTGCGGCTACCTGGAGAAGTGGGAGTTATCCCGTTGTCCACTCGTAATAATTTCAATTTCTAGCGCTCTTTAGTCAGCCAATCACGAGCCTTGAAAAGAGACGACGCCACTTGACCCAGATTCTCTCACTCAGCTGCACAGAGTTTGTGCTTCGCGTGATTCGGGTGTAATACTGGGGAAAAAACGTCGTTTAGCAAGATTACACCCGAATCACGCGGATCGTTAAGGTGCATGGAGTACCCAAGAGCAAGACGTTTGTCACAAAACGCAGATACAATAACGCGGCCGGATCTTAGCATAACTCCCCGGGCGTGCAAAGTACGTCAGGTGGAGTTCCGGCTGCGTTCAAAGGTCACAACAACCACCGACACCGACCATTTCAGCCTTCTTCATGAGGCGCTAAAATCCAGACGTTGTCGTGGTGATTACACCCTGATAACTGGACAGCAGCGACGGTGTGTCTTGCAGCTTGCAGGCCTGGGATCTGGTCAACACTGGTAACGCCGTTATCCCACAGTGGCACAGTTAGGAAATACACTTTGAAGTACCATAGAACTAAATTGAAACTGCACGCTTGTATAATCATTGCTAACATAAATATCTGATATAGAACATCAGCCATCATACTGTTTGTGATCGATTGACTGAATGGTTTACTCTTCGAGACAGACGATTCCCATGACTCATAGTTATTAAAGCAAATGAATCAGTCTGCACTGTAAGGTAACAAACATAATTCTACAGCAGCCAGGAAATGCTCATGCAATGACAGTCAACCACATTTCATAAACTCAACACAAATACTTCACTACCAGTGCTTGCACACGATTGAACAGTAACGCCATAGCATTTTCATTTTTGCGTAATTGTTTAAGTTTTCCCCTGCTACTACAGTGCTAATAATGGATCAAGGCAACTATTTTCCCTCTACACACATCTATACTACACTGAAGCCGATACAATTCATCTTGTTTTTCTTGTTATATCATTCGCATACACACACACACACACACACACACACTCACACACACACACACATCACACACACGAACACACACACACACACACACACACACACACACGCACGCACGCACGCACGCACGCACGCACGCACACACACACACACACACATACACACAAACACTCACACATTTCTTCTCTATCGTTTTCTTCATTCTTGTGGTTTTGTGGTTTTTCCTTGTTTTCAACACCTATTCATCCCTTATTATAATCTTTATTTTCTGGTTTATTCCACTGCTCATCCATATTTTTCGTCAATGACTAGTCTTGCTTATATAATTTGCAGTCACCAAATATACAAACTCTGAGCGGTAGATGGGTGTCTGTATATAATCCATAGGGGCAGACACTACGATATTCACAACCCCTACGACCAGCGGACAGCCATGTTGTTGATTGACACCTTTACGACTTGCACAATTTCATTGGACGATGTCTTATGGAGTCATCACATTGAAACAGTATTCGTTTGTATTTCCTCACAGGGGCCGCCATTACGTTATTCCGAATTCTTTCTACGGCCAGGGAACAGCTCCCGTGTTACTGTCCAACGTGTCGTGTGAAGGAACTGAAAGCAACCTTGGACAGTGTCCCTACGACCACAGTGCCTGTAGTCAAGGCCATCAGGCTGGACTTTCCTGTAACTTTGGTGAGACAGCTTTGTCTTAAGCTTCCCCTTAAACAGCAGCAACAGTTTTCAGGAAGTTCAAGTACCCTTCCTAATGATCATTTCAATCAAGATGGTTATATCGGCGTTCTTATTGTCCTAATGATGTGTCTCGTCCCCACGTGACATACCCACGTCACTGAACACAACTCATTATATTTGAACTGCTACTCCTAGTGGACATGAATGTGCTCATCGTAAGCATGTTGACAATGGTCACATTCTTGTACACATATTGATCCAGTAAATAAACTGTGACTTCTTAGTTATATTCATCTTTTTAATTGGCATGATATGGTAAAAAGGACAGAGACGTTTCTTGTACACAAGGGCTGTTAGCCTTGTCGCAGTATTAGTATGTGTTTGAGTGCAAGAAAGTTATTTTTTCGTGCAATTTCCAGTGTCCACACCCCAGACTCTACAGGTGCGTGTGGTGGGCCCCAACGCTCACGAAGGCAGGGTGGAGGTGTGGTACCAGGGACAGTGGGGAACGGTGTGTCACTACAGCTGGGACTACAGGGACGCACAGGTGGTGTGCAGACAGCTAGGACTTCCATTGTGAGTGGCACGCATTGTATGGTTCCAGGAAAAGACTGTTTCTTTTTCTTGTATCATTTTTTAAACCTTTTTATGAAGCGTCGTTGCAGACTTCAGATGAAATGAGTAGGCATAGGAGCCACCCAGGCAGTCAGCCCATGTACGTCTCCTGCGCAGAATGCTTTGCGCTGCTTGTCGCGGTTCGGATAGGTGGAGGTGGCTCGAGCCCCAACCAGACAGTAAATAAAATAATAATAATAATAATAATAATAATAATAATAATAATAATACGGGAAATTCCTTCCTCAGTCCCTAATCACATTTAAAGACAAAGACGCCACAAACCGAATCCAATGTAAAAACAATTAACCAATTACGATAAACGCTTTTTCAATACAAAACTCATTCATTCAATGAACATACAAATGCAAATGAAAAGAAAAAACGAAAACAATTACAAATTAAAAACCATTTAAAACCCGCCCAGCGGGCTTATTTACATTTCTTAGTCACAAGTACTTCATATTATTTATCCCACTCTCTATCCTCTCAATAAATCTTCCTATCTATTTATAGGTGATGCAAAACGCTAAACATCCAATTATACAAAAAAAAACGTTCTGCACAGCCGCTGCAGAACGATATAAAAACAAAGCACGTGCAAAGCGTCCCAAACACGCGTAGTCAGCAAGTGCTGACAGCGCATATCGATTAAAGGCGCATCACCACAGAGACACAACATTCTCTATAATTTCTTAAAATTAAAAATACTAAACCGAGTCGTGACGCTGCTAAAGGTTGCTGTAGGTCACATGACTTGTGGTCTGCCTTACCCGGAGCGGGACTCTTCCACCCTGATCCTTGCTCCCCATCACTTTTTCTCATCAGAACCCATTTTACCAAAGATCCTAGCTATCATTTCTCCCTTTTTCTGTGTGAATTGAGGTTTTTAACATGATAATGCGTGTGTGTCCAAGATTTAGAGGACGTCCGTGTGTAAATGACGGTCAAAGGTTTGACTCTCCACCAAAGAGCAAGACGTCAGTCACCCAGCCTCATTTCCTGATGTCAGCCAGAGAGAGTCAGCACAGAAATGCTGATACTCGGTTTGGAGCTTTCATCTCAAAGCTTTCATGGCGATACCGAATTTTTGTGACATTGGGTCATTTTGTGTGCGTATTCTTCGAAAATGAGAACTCTTACTTCCGAAACAGCGGGAACACCCCTCCTCCCCACACTAAAAAGAGGAATTCTTGGTCAGCTCTAAACAGATCCGCCACATGATGAATATTCATGGATGATTTATTTTCTCGCCCCATTTTATCTGATATTTCTATTGGCAGCAGTCCAGCTGGTCAGCAAACATATCTCATCCAAATAGCCACTGTGATGGCAGCACTGCATTGCCTAATGGTCGCTGCCGAGCTTTGAAGCCCTTTTTTGAAAACGTTATACCAGTAGCAGATACTTAACTCTAACCTGCCTGCGTTTGTGATATTAGAGTTAGCACAAACAAGGTATTCTGTTTTTTCAAAGCAGTATTTACAGACAAATATGAATTATCCGGCTGCCAGAGGTGATATGAGAGAGGAGAGAGAGAGAGATAGAGAGAGAGAGAGAGAGAGAGAGAGAGGGGGGGGGGGAGGGGGGATGAGAGAGAATGAGAGAAATCAACAACAACAACAAAACAGTTTGCTGTGTAGGCTTTCGGTTCATTACAATTGAATACAATACATTACAAAACAAATACTCTTCAGAAGTAAATAATGTAAGAGCACAGTTCATCTCATGAAAGAACTGGAGACTCATCTTCTTCTTCTTCTTTCCGTTCCTGCCCACGATCATCAATAGTGATTACTTTGGCACGTGAAATTTTTACAGGTTGGGGAGTCTGGGGAGGTGGGGGGGAAGAGTCACAGTGGTCTCGTCCTAGCGGGAGGCACGCGACACGAACGTGTCGACAGTGCTGGCCTCAACCACGGCTGGAGGTAGGGCATTCCAGTCCCTTATTGTTCTGGGTAGGAAGGCTGCACTCCGGTACTGCGTTCGGCAGGTGATGAGGCTGAACTGCTGGCTATGACATCGTCGCTGGCGTGGTGGTGGGGGAACCAGCTTTGACTTGATGCCAGGACAGTGGACGATGCTGTGTTTGATCTTATACAGCATCGACAGGCGAGCAAGCTTCCTGCGTTCCTCCAGGGACTGCCACCCAAGGGAGTCCAGCATCTGGCTGACACTTGAAGTGTTATGGTAGCGGTTGCAGACGAAACGGGCAGCACGTCTCTGGACAGCCTCGACCTTGTCGATGTGCTTCTGGGAGTGAGGATCCCATACCGACGAGGCATACTCGAGAGTAGGCCTGACAAAGGCCTTGTATGCCCTTTCTTTGACTGCTCTTGAAGAGATCTTGAGGTTGCGCCGGAGGAAGCCTAGGGTCTGGTTTGCCCTGCTGACGATGCTGTTGATATGGTCGTCCCAGCAGAGGTCATCCTGTATGATCACACCCAGGTACCTGGCCGCCCTCACTGTCTCTAGGGTATGTCCGTGAAGCTGGTAGGAGGGCTGTAGTGGGCGTCTGCTCCTCGTAACTGGCAAGGTATTGCACTTGGCAGGATGGAACTGCATGTCCCAGCTCTTCTCCCACTCCGCTAGGTATTGGAGGTCTTGTTGTAGTTGGGCCTGGTCGATGTCGTTGGTCACCGTCCTGTAGACTGCAGTATCGTCCGCAAACAGACGTGCCAGTGCCGTCAGTCTCCTGGGGAGATCGTTGATATAGGCTAAAAATAGCGTCGGCCCGAGAACCGAGCCTTGTGGCACCCCTGAGCGGACGTCAACGAAGGAGGAGCGACTGCCGTTCACCACCACAGCCTGCCGCCGGCGTTGAAGGAAGCTCTGGATCCACGCGAGGGCAGCGCCCTGGACACCATAGTTTCGGAGTTTGTGGGTCAGCAGGCTGTGGTTGACGCGATCAAACGCTTTCGCCAGATCCATGATCAGCACGTCCGTCTGCTTCCCTCCTTCCAGGTTGCTCGTGAGCTCTTCGGTAAAATCCAGGAGCTGCGTCTCACAGGATCGACCACGACGAAAGCCGTGTTGTTTATCGTCGAGAATGTCGTTGTTGTCAAAATGCTGCAGCAGGGCACTCACCACAATGTGCTCCATAAGTTTGCACGCCACGCAGGTAGTATTCAACGTAGACTCAGAGAGAGAGAGAGAGAGAGAGAGAGAGAGAGAGAGAGAGAGAGAGAGAGAGAGAGAGAGAGAGAGAGAGAGAGAGAGAGAGAGAGAGAGAGAGAGAGAGAGAGAGAGAGAGACTTTGACTACTGTAAGGCCGACGGCCCGTCACAACATGTTACATTCACATCAATCATAGAAAGTTCTTGATTAGGCTGCATGAGAAAATACTTCAATCAGTAGACAACAATTTTGTCGTACGATGTACGAAGACAACATTGCAATTTTTTCTAGAATCATTTGCAACATAATGATAAATAACGCACTTAGTACCTGTTATGTTAGTTGATCTGCCTAAAAAGAGATCTTTGGACGCGCCACCAACTGTTACAGGACCAGTACTCTGATTAACTTTGACTGACAGGTTGTCTAGGGAAACAGGATACCATCCTGTAACATTTACCCTGCTGTTAATGACGAACTGGACAACGGAGAAGATGAGAGAAGACATCCACAATTCAACTGACTTCACTAATGATTAAAATGATAGATAATGGTTGCTAAATATTCACTCAATCTTAACTTAGCCAGCCAGCCTATACTAAAACGTTTAACTTATCTGGGAAGAGAGAGTTCAAGAATGCTGAAGGGGTCAGGACCGTTGACCCTGGCGGTTGTTGTTCAATGAGTGAGGTGACGACTGACACGAGGTGTGGGTCTTGGGAGAAGGGAGGGTTGGGATGGCATCATCATCCTGGGTCATCAAAGGAGGCCAGGGCGACTTGAGGCTGGAGTCCATCAGATATAGAGGGCAGACTTCAACCGTTCTTCTTCCCATATCAGCATGACGTTTATCACCATGTGTAGCTATGGCCAGCCAACATTGTGCCGAATCAAAACTGAGTCTCCACCAAGAGTTGTGTCTGATAAGGGAGGCTCAGACATTCCGTCCTTGAAGCAAATCGTTTCAATTCCATCCGTCTTTTACTCGCGTTCAACGCCCAACCTCTCGCCAGAGACCAATCTCGCCCCTCTCTCAAAAAAAGCATCCAGTCCAGAACTGAATGACACAGTCAAGCACTGTATGACGTAATCAATCTCAAAGTTTTGTCAGTCAAATCATTCTCATTTAGCTCTGTCCACTGTCTCACCACAACAAACTACTCTAAAGGCGTGGCTTGTCCCTATATACACAACCAAACATTATTTAAGGCCTGGTCGGCCCCCACACTCCCAACACTAAAGGGGAAAAAAAGCACAATTGCCACAGTACCATAGGATCAATTGTTTTGTTTATTCTACGCAATGGCAACTAGAAATATATTATCTGCTAAAACGCAGGGTACATAAATATCTTACTTGAATAACATGTGGCTAAACTTCGTTTTTCTACTGTCCATCTTGAAGTCTTTGATGTTGGTTGAGCACGTAGTATAGAAACATGGCAACGTGTTTTGTTTTTAGGTACCCATGTCCATCTATCAAGAATATGAAACCTTGCGTATTCATAAATTTGATGTATCTTTTGATGTACTTTTCCCTCAGGTCTTCATATGTGGGGCACACCAACAATAATGCATTTCATCCTCTGTGCTATCATTACAAAATGGACATTTTATCTCTTCTCTTCTATATAGCTTGTTTACGTTCAGTTGGTGTACTCCCAACCGGAAGCGTGTGAGTGCAACTCTAAATTTTGCTATGTTTATGGTACTAAGATAGTTTTCATTCAATCGTATCTTTAAAGGTACTGTACAATATCAGACGTTCACTTTTAGTTCTCTTACAATGTCATCTCTTTCTATAGCAGTCTTGGAGTCTAATCTTAAGGCTTTTCAGTAAGTTTCTTTTATTATTAGTCCCTTTGTTGTACCATATGTTGGCGAAACCTGATTCGCAGAGACAATCTTTGATAGACTTCAACCAGTTTCGTTCATTGGGGACATTTGCACTTGACAGCATAAGGAGTACTTGCTTTGGTATTCTTTCATTTGGCATGTGAGAGTGAGTGTGTGTGTGTGTGTGTGTGTGTGAGAGAGAGAGAGAGAGAGAGAGAGAGAGAGAGAGAGAGAGACAGACACACAGAGAGAGACAGACAGACAGACACAGAGAGACAGAGAGAGACCGAGAGAAAGAGAGAGAGACAAAGACCGAGAGAAAGAGAGAGATAGAGAGATAGATGGATGGATAGTGTTTTGCGGCCTATCAGCCTTTCTAGGCAATGTAAAGCCATTAAGCATGAAAGTCACTCAACAGTTTAGAGTAAATGAAAATCAAGTCGCGGTGTCCCTAGTTATTTGCCTCTTTCGAATCGTGTAGGGAGACACGGTGGGTCTATTCTTTTAACTCCCAACCCACAGGGGGAAGACAGAGAGAGAGAGAGAGAGAGAGAGAGAGAGAGAGAGAGAGAGAGACAAAGAGAGAGAGAGAGAGGAGAGAGAGGTGTGTGGGGTGTGGGGGGATTGAGAGAAGAAAGAGGGAAGGAGGGAATAGAGAAGAAAGGAAAATAGAATATAGAGAAGAAAGAGGGAGAGAGAAGAGAGAAGTGGAGAGAGATAGATAGATAGATAGAGAGAGAGAGGAGAGAAGAGGAGAGAGAGAGAGAGAGAGAGAGGGGGGGGATTGAGAGAAGAAAGAGGGAGGGAGGGAATAGAGAAGAAAGGAAAATAGAATATAGAGAAGAAAGAGGGAGAGAGAAGAGAAGTGGGGAGATGGAGAGAGAGAGAGAGAGGGAGGGAGGGAATAGAGAAGAAAGGAAAATAGAATATAGAGAAGAAAGAGGGAGAGAGAAGAGAGAAGTGGGAAGATGGAGAGAGAGAGAGAGAGAGAGAGAGAGAGAGAGAGAGAGAGAGAGAGAGAGAGAGAGAGAGAGAGAGAGAGTACACGAGGAAAAAGGTACACATTTTAAAATTGCGAAATGATGTATTTGCAAGGACAGATAAACGTGCTCAAAAGAGAATGTGTGTATATATCCCTCAGTGTACCATGTCGTCAAAATCAGTGCAGTAGGTTGCATCGGATGCATAATATTTCTTTTAAAAAATAAATAAATGAACCCAGTAGTTTACAGGGAGGATTACCCCATAAAAAATGCCCAAAAAACTTCTGTGAAATCCTACAAGCTTCGTTTTTATTTTACAGACACCAGTCCTTCCCATAAGCCTCCAAGTGACGCAAGAATGAATGAATAAATGAACGAATGAATGAATGAACGAATGAATGAATGAATGAACGAATGAATGAATGAACGGATGAATGAATGAATGAATGAATGGAGTTTTACTGTCAGCCTTTGTAGGTTGTGTAAGCCATTAAGCAAGAAAATCAAAAAATAGTTCCAAGTAAGCGCAAATCAAAATACGATGTCCGTTATTCGCCTCTTGGATGGATGGAGTTTTATGGCCTATCAGCCTTTGTAGGCTATATAAGGCCATCAAGCACATAAATCACTAGCACAGTTTAGAGTAAACGCACATTAAATCACGGTGTCTCTAGTTATTCGCCTCTTACGAATCGCGTAGAGAGACGCGGTGGGTCAATTCTCACCCCGAACCCACAGGGGGTATTCGCCTCTTACAAGTGACGATAGGCCAGATCTGTCTGAGGTCTGTGCAGGTGGGAACTAGGCCTAAGGCCAGAGGGGGAGTGACCTGCCATGACCCACAGCAACCCCCCTGCCCTCCACCTGTAGACTCAGACGAAGCCCCACCCCTACCCCACCTTCTGTAGGTTTTCCCTTACCTCCAGCTGTGGCCACCTTCCCCGTGAAGGGTGTGAGTAGCAGCACATGCAGGCCAGAAAGCTTTAAGTGGTCTTGCCAGAATCATAGGTATCGATGAGAGAGAGAGAGAGAGAGAGAGAGAGAGAGAGAGAGAGAGAGAGAGAGAGAGAGAGAGACAGACAGACAGACAGACAGACAGACAGACAGACAGAGAGACCGAGACAGACAGACAGACAGACAGACAGACAGACAGACAGACAGACAGACAGACAGACAGACAGACAGACAGACAGACAGAGACAGACAGACAGACAGACAGACAGAGACAGACAGAGACAGACAGACAGACAGACAGACAGACAGACAGACAGACAGACAGACAGACAGACAGACAGACAGACAGACAGACAGACAGACAGACAGACAGACAGACAGACAGACAGACAGACAGAGAACACTAAGGGCGGCGTGTCCAGCTGCTGGGAGCGAGTGCTTGATCAAGTCAGCTCAAGGCAGGAAGGTCCTGCATGAAACTGGACTCTTCATGTGGGATCACAGCACAGGCGGGTTCCCCAGACTATGGATAGGCAATCAAAAGCAACCCAAAGCGATCCAAAGCAACCCAAAGAGATCCAAGGCAATCCAAAGCAACCCAAAGCGATCCAAAGCAACCCAAAGAGATCCAAGGCAATTCAGTGGGCGTTTCCGGTAATATTTTTAAAGTGATCCCTGTAATTATACAGGAGTGGGTATCAACATTGGGATGAAAAAGCAGACAGCGAGTGGTTTTGGAAACGGATTTATTACAAGACCCGACTCATTGGACGTTGCATATGATTACTGCGACCACTTAATAAAAAAGTTAACAAGACCTAAATTCCTTTTGGATTCCTTTGGTTTGTTTATCCGTAGTCCTGGGGAACTCGCCTTGGAGAGCTCTGCATCCGTGTGAGTCCTGCCTAAACATCCTATCTTAATGACGTGATTCAGTATCGACGTCTCTAGATGGCTTCCTGAAACCTTGGAGCCACCCCTCACAACAGTAAAGATAAAGGCAAAACCATTGGTTTTATATTTCGACTTATCACGCACATCTGGGGATCAAATCGCCTCACACATTATCCTCAATCAGTGGACCACTTTTACTGAGACAGCTCAGAAGACCCACCAGCTGGAGACAATTAAATAGATCCGGAGTTTTCCCGTCCCAGGGATTGAACCATGGCACTGCACTTCGTACATCTTCAAACCCCATAGCATGCTCGTCTATCTCCCTCCGCCTGTCATTAGACAACAAGCGAGTAGAGGCTGAGGGGCTGACCATGCACCCATGCAAAAGGGGAGAGCACTGCGGGGTGGGCTGCCAGAAGCTGGTGATCTTCATACTTATACACTCGCGATGCCCACTTCGGAAACTGAGCAAGAAGCGATATCAAAGATTATCTTATACAAGAACGACAGAAAAATGCAGTGCGACACAATCGTGTATGGTGTAATAACAGTGAGTTCACACTACTGCAAAGTCACTACAGCCCACCTACAGTGGTATATATGTAACCATCATCTGATCGCTAGCAGCTTGTTGTTGCGCGAGGGTTGGGCTGCATCTTCTTGGCTCCCATGAACATACAATTCTATAGAAATCTATAGAATTCTATAGAAATTTCTATAGAATTCTATAGATTTCTATAGAATTCTATAGATTTCTATAGAATTCTATAGATTTCTATAGAATTCTATAGAAATTTCTATAGAAACTTCTATAGAATGATATAGATTTCTATAGAATTCTATAGAATTCTATAGATTTCTATAGAATTCTATAGAAATCTATAGAAATTTCTATAGAATTCTATAGTGCGGTTGAGAGCGGACGTGTTCCGAGTGGCTCTTGCGTTCGATGGATCTTGTTCTGGCAGGAGGTTGTTTTCAGGCCGTTTTTCGTCGTCTGGGACACATAAGGCCACAGTGTTAAAGTGAGTGACCTGTCTGACAGTTTTTGGTGGTTGTGGATTTCGTATTTTGACAGTTTTATTGTGTGATACGCGCTGGTGGTGTGATCGTGAGCGGTACTCACACTGAGGCCGCCATGGGGGTGAGCCTAGAGCAGTACAGAAGCCGCATAGGACGGTATATTGCGAGGGCCATGACAAAAAATCGGTCGCAGAAAAGGGTACGATACAACCCAGAATCAAGATACGACCCTGGAACGGAATTCACCGTTTTTCTCCTGACGCGCATGGTTGTTCTCTGTACTGTGGTGGGATCAGTTTGCTGCCTGCAGGGCATGGCGGCATCGAACTGCGCGCAGGGCTTGATCTCAGCCATGAAAGGTGAGCACACTACTTCTGTGTGTGTGAATGAGGCAATGTGGAGTGGCTATGATTTTGACAGGACAGGAATTATGTTGAGGGCATGGGACATAAATTTAAATCCAGGCCCAATTGAGAGAGAAGAAATGCTGGTGATGCTGTCTGATTTGGAATCATCCTTGGCAAAGAAACTTTCAGAGAATTTGGAGAGGGAAATGAAAAAAATTAGAGAAGACTTCAGGGGATTGGCTGAGAAAGTGACTGAAATTGAGAAGAATGTGGTGAATATTGGAGAAAGGATAGATAGGCAGATTGAGCAGCTAGACAGGGTAGAGGAAAGACAGGATGGGCTAGAATTTCTGATGGGTGAACTGACCGAACGTGTGGAACAGCAAGAAATCAGAGATCGAAGGGACAATATTCTGCTGTACGGTGTCGAGGAGTCAGAAGAGGGCGAGAGCTACGAACAGTCCGTGCAGAAGGTGCTAACAGTGGTCAAGGACGTGCTCCCCAAGCCACTGCAGGAAAGGGATATTGTGCGAGCACATCGTGTGGGGCGGCCTGCAGCAGGCAAAACGAGGCCACTGATCGCTCGACTGGTCAGATCATCGGACAAGATGTGTATTCTTCAGAGGAGACGGGAGCTACGAGAGAGGGGCATCGGGGTGGCCAGTGATCTTACTGCCCGACAACGCGAGGAGCTCAGCCAGGCCAGACAGGAGGGCTATTTTGCCTACTTTAAAGGCGGCAAGCTCCACAAAGAACAACGAAGGCAGCCTGTCAACACAAGGCCGCTCACTCGCTCCGTCGTGAGGGCGAGGAGCGGAGCAGACACGTAGGGACACGGCCCGGCCCAGTCATCTACCCACTGTAATGAAGGTAACAACCCAGACGCTGAGTTACCAAAAAACTTTCGTTTACTTTCATGGAACACTGAGGGAATATTAAGTAAGTTCGATGACCCAGACTTCGTCCAGTATTTACAGTCGTTTTCCTTCGTTCATCTCTGCGAGACTTTCGTAGAATATATAGATCTTAGAGATGCCTTTCAGGATTTCTCATTACACATTTTGCCTGCAAAAAAATTATCTTCACGCGGTCGTAGATCGGGCGGTATCCTGTGCCTTGTGCTTAAAGATTTGGAGAAGTATATTGTCAGACTGAAATGTAACTATGATTTCATCGTGTTCAGAGTGAGTAAGATCTTGTTGCACACCGTTAGAGACGTGCTTCTGTTCTGTGTATATGTGCCACCTTTGGCGTCTCCGTATTATGATAGTATGGATGAATCAAATGGTATATTCTATTTAGAAAGCTGCATTAACGATATGTTAGACAAGCATGAAGATGTTTCTGTATTGCTCTGCGGTGACTTTAATGCGAGGACTGGAACATGTAATCTGCTCAATTATAGTGTGGGAGATACGCTGGGAAATGTGGCGGAGGAAGCACGAGTTTCAGATGATGGAATTGTCAATGGATTTGGGCATAGTCTACTGTCACTTTGTGTTGCTTTTGACCTGACCATATTGAATGGGTTGATAGATGAGGAAAGTTCCCGTAGATATACTTATGTGGGCTCAAAGGGTAGTAGCGTGATAGATTACATCATAGCCACAGAGGATGTTCTTCCGTTGTGTAGATCACTGAATGTGCGTGAAACTGTACTGTCTCCTCATATGAAACTTGAATTGACCATGGGTAGTCAACCGGTGTCACAGGAAATAGAGACAGAGAAAGTGAGTGTACAAACCAAAATAATTTGGAATGGTCATTTAGTAGATGACTATGTCAATATGGTCGGGGAAGGCCTTGCAGAGTCTGGAGTGAATGAATTGCTGGAAGAAAGTATAGTTGATGTAGATGCTGCCACCAGAATCATTTCAGAATCAATAGTGAGTGCAGCGGATTTCATGAAGAAAACTTTCAGGACTGCAAATAGGAATAAGCGCAGATGGTTTGATGCTGAATGTTTTCAATGCAGGAAAGAAACTAGAAAATGTCTACGGAATTATCTTAGAACACATTCTCAGTTGGATA
>JAWQFJ010028634.1:0-2500 GCA_034096865.1 Theodoxus fluviatilis
AGCACCAAAATGACTTTCTTTATTAGCAAAATGTCTCCCTATAAGTACAAAATCAGAAAACTGCTTGTTTATGTTAACCATGATAGTATACTGTTATCAGTATGATGGCCTTTGCTAGCACATGCTGGAAATCTGTGGTGCATCTCCTTCTGATATAGTACTCCTTGATTGAAACATAAGCAATTATACTCTACGGGTCCGCTAACACTGGTAGACTGCTAAAACAGCAGTAACATAAAGTAAATTGAAACATCAGCAATTATACTCTATGTGTTCGCTAACACTGATAGACTGCTAAAACAGTAGTAACATAAAGTAAATTGAAACATCAGCAATTATACTCTACGTGTTTGCTAACACTGGTAGACTGCTAAAACAGCAGTAACATAAAGTAAATTGAAACATCAGCAATTATACTCTACGTGTCCGCTAGCACTGGTAGACTGCTAAAACAGCAGTAACATAAAGTACATTGAAACATCAGCAATTATACTCTACGTGTTCCCTAACACCGCGGAAAGCAAGTAGAGAGAAAGCCAGCAAGCCTACTTACATGTACACGTCATGAAACTTTTTTTATCGCTCCCCGACAGCACAACAACCAGGCTGTCCTTCTGCATGAAGTAATGGGGAGCCCTGAACCATGTAGGCCTAGTCCATTTATACCAAAAATTAGTCTGACACACAAAAGACTCTCGTATGGCACGAGAAAACAAGACAACAAAAAGTTGAACCGCTAGCCACGAGCAATACGTGCAGTGATCGTGACCTCGTCCCATGAGATCTTTTGACTGTTTCAGCTCAAAGATAGATTATTTAGGAAAAATAAGATATGTACATGTTATGTTTTCGTTATTAACATATTCTAAATTTTTATGAATTAATTATGTTTCAAAAGGATAAAGATGTGGTTTTATCGTCTTAACGTTGTTTGCTTTGCCTAAAAAGGCACATGGCATCCTTTTCAACGAATGAATGGTTTGATATTTTGAAAAATGTGATGTGGCGTCAACACACGCCCTAGTGCGAAAAGTGCCAAAAATGTCTTTACCGAAAAAAACAAACTACCACCACTTCACCACTGGAATGTCACGTCTTTCCTGCCTCGTCCTTACTCAGTCAAGTTAGCTATTTTCTGCCGTACCCTTTCGTAGTCTGGCTTGTTCTGTTCCACTCCGCCTCCGCCTGTTCTGTTTTTGCCCTGCCTTGCCTCTTCTCAGTTTGGGCAGCGTTCCTGTGGCCTTGGCCTCGTCTGCTCTTTGTATCCACCTGATTGATGACTGTCCTGCTGCAGGTACGGCAACCTCACTCCCGTCAACTTCTTGGAGGGTTTGACTGCCGGCCCCTACTGGCCCAGCTACACCCTGCTTGACCGTGAGGAAGACTTCCAGCGCTACCTCAAGCGCATGGCAGCTGTCCCTGTCCAGGTAAAAACACGCCTGCCTCCTGTCGCCTTTCCACAGTCTCCAACTCCTTGCTAAGTGCAGCCTGGCGTCACTTGAATCTTGACGTCATACGCTCGTACTTTAGGAAGCCAGTATTATAGGGAACTGTAAGTGTATTAATTATTTTGTCCTTAAGACAAAAAGCACCTTCTTCTAAACTCATCTGTTCTTCACTAGCCCGGGCTCCCACAGTCCAAGCTCCTGTTTATCTTCCACAGTAACAATATATCACTAACGCGAACTACTCATAGCTCCCTACGTTCCACGGCACAGCTTGACCAACTCTCTCCATCACCACCCTGACCGACTTCTTCAAGATCGTCTTGAAGGATGCTGGAGCCTGCGTGGCCATGGAGTTCCCAGAGCCTACCACGAGGACACCGCGTGGGATGTGTGAACTTCGGACTGTGCTATATTTAAACGCTGACGTCAGTCTTTTTTCAAATACCTGGGATCTATTGTGACTGATGAAGGGTCCAAACCAGAGATACTGTCCAGGATAGCACAAACAACAGCAGCATTGACAAAGTTGAAGCCAATATGGCGTGACAGAAATATCACTCTCGCGTCGAAGATCAGGCTCATGCGCACGCTGGCCATCTCCGTATTCTTGTATGCATGCGAGTCCTGGACACTCACATCTGAACTACAGAGACGGATAGAAGCCATAGAAATGAGATGCTACCGCAAGATTCTGAACATCTCATATAAAGACAATGTCACGAATGAGGAAGTCAGCAACAGAATCAGGAGAGCATTTGGACAGTACGAAGACCTGCTCTCAATCGTGACAAGAAGAAAGCTGAAGTGGTACGGTCACGTGTCAAGAGGCAGTGGGCTTCTTGCCAAGACCATCCTGCAAGGTACCGTACCAGGTGGGAGAAGGAGAGGCAGGCATAGAAAGAGGTGGGAAGACAACATCAAATAGTGGACAGGCTTGGCCTTTGCTGACTCACAGCGAGCCACAGAGGATAGAGATCGATGGAGGAAGATTCTCCGAAAGTCATCAGTGGTGCCTCAACAACCCATCTCAGGGTTAAGAGACTGAACTGAAC
>JAWQFJ010028634.1:7500-10000 GCA_034096865.1 Theodoxus fluviatilis
ACATCAACACCCCACTCTCAGACTCATTCTCAACTTCCATCTCTTCCTCTCTCACACACTTGTCCTCTCCCTCCACCTTCACCATTGACACTTCTCTGTCTCCATCCCTGACTCTGTCTCTGTCCCTGACTACGTCTCTGTCCTTGACCCCGTCTCTGTCCCTGACTACGTCTCTGTCCTTGACTACGTCTCTGTCCTTGACTACGTCTCTGTCCCTGACTACGTCTCTGTCCTTGACCCCGTCTCCGACTCTGACCCTGTCTCCGACTCTGACCCTGTCCTCGACTCTGACCCTGTCCTCGACTCTGACCCTGTCTCCGACTCTGACCCTGTCCTCGACTCTGACCCTGTCCTCGACTATGACTCTGTCAATTCCCACTCTCTCCAACGAACGACAAGCAACCATCTCACACTGACTCTCCTCAGCAACAACCTCCTCACACCGACTCTCCTCAGCAACAACCTCCTCACACCGACTCTCCTCAGCAACAACCTCCTCAGCAACAACAACCTCCTCAGCAACAACAACCTCCTCAGCAACAACAACCTCCTCACAAGCAACAACCTCCTCAGCAACAACCTCTTCACACCGACTCTCCTCAGCAACAACAACCTCACACCGACTCTCCTCAGCAACAACAACCTCCTCAACAACAGCAACCTCCTCAGCAACAACCTCCTCACACCGACTCTCCTCCTCATACTTCTCAGCAGCCTCCCTGGCTCTCTCTCTCTCTGCCTCCTGCTCCAACTTTTTGTCTTCATATGCCTTTATCCTCTCTCTGAATGCCTTGCTCTTCTCCCTCCACTCCCTGTCTTTTCTCTCCCTCTCTCCTTGCTCAGCCCAAAATCTCTCCCATGTCTCCCTTATCACTATTCTTCTGAACTTGAACAGGATATCTCGCAATTCACCCATTGTAAGGATTTGCTAGCTTCACACACTACTGAACTCAGCAAAACTTCACACAGCAGTAAGCCAACACAAGGTCACACAGTGCAGCAAGGCATGAGAGCAACAAGGTGAATCAAAAACAGAAATGGCAGGTCAGGTCATATCACTCTCGCTCAAGGTACAGACACTCCAGACTTAACTGTAAACATGAATTCAGATTTACTTTACTTATTGCATTTCGTTCACTTTATCCCGGACGAGCCCCCAAATGTGACGTACTTGTTCTTTAATCAAATGGCTTGTTTAAATGTCTAGGGGAAGAACCAAGCACGCACCTTCATTCCTCCATTCAGACGCTAGATGGTAATTGTCTAATAATGAAGCAATGGCAAAACCAATATAAATTCAAAGGAAGTAGTTTAATTTTCAGGATGCATTTACCCGTGAAAGGTGAATGAGCGACAAGCGCTACAAAAATGCATAGAATGCAAGTAGAAGCAATCAATTCATTTCAACAAACTTGCAGCGAGACATGGAAAAAACAAACAATGAAAAGAAAGATGTCTGCCCGAGCCGAGGTAATTAATTAAGTGTACTTAGCTGACCCTTTCGATGAAATCGTGAAGTTGGAAAAGCACGGACTTATACCCCGCGCCTATCGCGCCAGCACTGGGGTTGAAATTGGGGGAAAGGGGGTCTGAGTGCACCGACATTGCAGCCGGTGACCCGGGAGGAAAATCACCACAGTCGATGAAAAACAGTTGAACTTGGCATTCCTTCGTTCTATCTCTCTCTCTCTCTCTGGCATTTCTTCTTCTTCTGGGTCGTGTCGAGGGAACTGGCTCCTTCTTCTTCTTCTTCTTCTTCGGAAAAGAGTCGGTCCGCTTTCCAACAAGACAGGCCACCACACTTTAGCAAAGCAAGCAAGTAGGCTGGCAGGCAAGCTGGCTGTTCAACATTCCACCACCCCCTGGCAGAGGGGTTCCCCTCCAGCCGGTTCCGGGCAGGCTGAGGTTTCTCACTAATTTCATTCCGACTTCTATATGGCCACCGCCAAGTATAAACCTAACAAGCAGGGCGCCAGCATCTTCACGGACACTGCTTTTGCTGAAAATAAATGTTATGACGCCACGAGCATCCGGCGACACTCTCTTAAATACCTTCAATGACGTCACCAAGTTCAGCCAGTCCAATCACCACTGTTCATCCCACTCCACTCTGACTGGTCAATCACAAGTTGAAAGTCACAGGTTGGTCAGCGTTAAAACGCCAGTGGAGTCCACTACACTCGTAACACTTTCAAGTCCTTCACCTACACAGGGGTCAATTCTGTACTGACACCGGCTCAGGGCAATGGAAAAAACCACTAAAGCTACGGCTCAGCAGACGCATGCTAAACAGTCTAGTAATAATAATAAACAGAAAGCATGGGAAATCACAGTTTCGCCACAATGATGATGATGATGATGATGATGATGATGATGATGATGACAATAATGATTTTGATCACCAACCCAACCACCACAATGATGAAAATGATGATGGTGATGTTGGTGGTGGTGGTGGTGATGATGATGATGATGATGATGTTGATGATGATGGATTCCT
>JAWQFJ010028634.1:15000-45883 GCA_034096865.1 Theodoxus fluviatilis
TCCCGCAGTGCCGCCCTGGTGACGGGTGAAAGGCTCAGGCGAGTTATCTCCCATCCACGTGAGTTCTGAGATAAGTGAGGATTAGAGAACACAACTATTTCCCTGGAAACGTACACAAACGCATCTTAACAAGGTGTCACTCCTTCCATTTTGTCTCCTTCATATCACAGTGGAAACAGGACATCGCCTTGTCACGCAGAAAGACAGCTGTGTTTCGCGCTACGAGAATCAGCCACTGCTCTTTTTCTGTGGTTGCCCTGACATCTTGTGACGGCCATGATTGTCATACAAGGAGGAGATTTGTCGAGGCTTTCCGAGTTCCTTGGCATTGTGTGACATCCAAGCTGGCTGTCCACGGAGTTTTGTCGAGGGTTTCCACATAGCAATTCTGATCTGTTACCAGTGCAGGTGGTGAAACAAATATGGTGGGAAGTGGCCGGGGATCGGACTCCAGGGACAGGACACCCACTAGTCATGACAGGAGATAAGTCGAGACAAGGGTGGAGACGCCGTGTGCCTTTACCGCGCCAAAGTGAGTGTGGCAAATCAGGGCTCAGTGTCAGGGGCTAATGGAGATCTTCCCCCCCAAGGAACAACTCGGCCTTGCTGTTGGCGGCCTGTCCTTGTCACAAGGGCCTTCTCCGCCGTGATAAATACTCTTGTCTTGAGGTGTCTGCTGGAAGTGGGCTAATACATCATTGGCCGCAGAGTGCGTGCATGCATCGTTGTTCAGATAAAGTTTTGACTCATTAGAAGCTTAGAATGTTGACTGAGTTGTCTGTGGGTGTTGCCCATGTGTTTCAAGATATTGCCGGCCATAACAAATTCTGACAGTTTCGTCTCAAAGCAAACTTTAAAATAAGTCAATGTTGTAAAGGTTTCATTAAGTTTTGTTTCCACAGTGTTTCTAATATCTGTAACATAACAAATGTTTCAACATTGTGTGCGCCGAGAAGGCCGCACTTATATTTTCGGAGGGGGGGGGGGGGGGGAGGGGAGGGGGGGGGGGGGAGAGGTCAAAAGATTATGTTTTGCTGGCATTAAGAAACTGCTTTTCCCTTCTAGCAAAAAGAAACTCGAATGACAGACGTGATGGAGGAGTCCGAGCAGCCACAGAAGGCGTTGTCTTTTCCACCGTCGGTGGGAAAAACACTGGTGACATGTAGAGGAAATTCACGTCACACCAGCGTGTCGCCGTTTACTGGCAAAACAAGCATGGCGGAGTCTACAACGCTGTCGTTGTCCGCCCTCTTCACTTGTGACTGTGACCTGGCGTCCCTGCAGTGCTGTCGTAACCTGGAGTCACACAGCGCACGAGGGGGACAGCCTCGCTAGACATGGACACCTGTCTCCGATCCCGGTACAATAACAAGGACCTGGCGAGGGACAACACAACACAACTATCGTGGCTGAACCCTGCGAACCGAGTGTATCTGCACGTCTGCAGGAGACAAGCTGTCTTTGTTCCTTGTCCAAAACACAAGCGGTCCCATGAGGAAGCAGGACAGGATAGGGCGGCGCATGCGCCGACCTCGAGGTCAGCACCAATGACTGCAGCGTTATCTCCCTTGATATGACACGACAGGAAATGATTCCCGTCTAGAAACACAGTTGACTCTTGCATATCTCGAAAAAGACTCTGTTATGAAGTAATCATAAGAAATCCAATCCACTGCCACTGCGATCTTACTACTCACACAGGAGTGATGGCGTTATTAGTTTTGGGAACATGAGAAACTTGTAGCACGCCCAAAGGGCACGGTACCATGGAACATGCTTACATGTCTTTTTTCCAGTCCAACCTTTACACGCACCCATACAGAATGCACTGTGCTGGGGATTTCCTCCATACAGAATCTACTTTGGAGGTTTTTTTTTACTTTTTCAGTTCAACTCTTTACATCCATCCACACAGAAGCTACTGTGATGGGGATTTCTGTCAGTTTTCCAGTTCAACTCTTTACATCCATCCACACAGAAGCTACTGTGATGGGGATTTCTGTCAGTTTTCCAGTTCAACTCTTTACATCCATCCACACAGAAGCTACTGTGATGGGGATTTCTGTCAGTTTTCCAGTTCAACTCTTTACATCCATCCACACAGAAGCTACTGTGATGGGGATTTCTGTCAGTTTTCCAGTTCAACTCTTTACATCCATCCACACAGAAGCTACTGTGATGGGGATTTCTGTCCGTTTTCCAGTTCAACCCTTTACATCCATCCACACAAAATCTACTGTGATGGAGATTTCTTTTAGTTTTCCAGTTCAACCCTTTACATGCATCCACACCGAATCTACTGTGATGGGGATTTCCTCCATACAGAAGCTACTGTGATGGGGATTTCTGTCAGTTTTCCAGTTTAACTCCTTACACGCACCCATAGAGAATGCACTGTGCTGGGGATTTCCTCCACACAGAATCTACTTTGATGGAGATTTCTTTTAGTTCTCCAGTTCAACTCTTTACATCCATCCACACAGAAGCTACTGTGATGAGGATTTATGTCAGTTTTCCAGTTCAACCCTTTACATCCATCCACACAGAATCTACTGCGATGGAGATTTATGTCAGTTTTCCAGTTCAACCCTTATAGGCATCCATACAGAATCTACTGTAATGGAGATTTCCTCTATACAGAATCCACTGTGATGGGGATTTCTGTCAGTTTTCCACTCCAGCACTTTACTCGCATCCACACAGAATCCACTGTGCTGGGGATTTCTGTCAGTTTTCCACTCCAGCACTTTACTCGCATCCACACAGAATCCACTGTGATGGGGATTTCTGTCAGTTTTCCACTCCAGCACTTCACTCGCGTCCACACAGAATCCACTGTGATGGGGATTTCTGTCAGTTTTCCACTCCAGCACTTTACTCGCGTCCACACAGAATCCACTGTGATGGGGATTTCTGTCAGTTTTCCACTCCAGCACATCACTCGCGTCCACACAGAATTCACTGTGATGGGGATTTCTGTCAGTTTTCCACTCCAGCACTTCACTCGCGTCCACACAGAATCCACTGTGATGGGGATTTCTGTCAGTTTTCCACTCCAGCACTTCACTCGCGTCCACACAGAATTCACTGTGATGGGGATTTCTGTCTGTTTTCCACTCCAGCACTTCACTCGCGTCCACACAGAATCCACTGTGCTGGGGATTTCTGTCAGTTTTCCACTCCAGCACTTCACTCGCGTCCACACAGAATTCACTGTGATGGGGATTTCTGTCAGTTTTCCACTCCAGCGCTTCACTCGCGTCCACACAGAATCCACTGTGATGGGGATTTCTGTCAGTTTTCCACTCCAGCACTTCACTCGCGTCCACACAGAATCCACTGTGATGGGGATTTCTGTCAGTTTTCCACTCCAGCACTTCACTTGCGTCCACACAGAATCCACTGTGCTGGGGATTTCTGTCAGTTTTCCACTCCAGCACTTCACTCACGTCCACACAGAATCCACTGTAATGGGGATTTCTGTCAGTTTTCCACTCCAGCACTTTACTCGCATCCACACAGAATCCACGGTGATGGGGATTTCTGTCAGTTTTCCACTCCAGCACTTTACTCGCATCCACACAGAATCCACTGTGATGGGGATTTCTGTCAGTTT
This sequence comes from Theodoxus fluviatilis, assembly GCA_034096865.1. NCBI lineage: Eukaryota > Metazoa > Mollusca > Gastropoda > Cycloneritida > Neritidae > Theodoxus > Theodoxus fluviatilis. The sequence goes on from JAWQFJ010028634.1 coordinate 18,617, forward strand.
TCCACTCCAGCACTTCACTCGCGTCCACACAGAATCCACTGTGCTGGGGATTTCTGTCAGTTTTCCACTCCAGCACTTCACTCGCGTCCACACAGAATCCACTGTGCTGGGGATTTCTGTCAGTTTTCCACTCCAGCGCTTCACTCGCGTCCACACAGAATCCACTGTGATGGGGATTACCGATGGCTGGCAAAGAGTCGATCCTTTCTCCCAGTTTCAGCCAGGCTCTTTTCTAAATGTCATGGATTTTCTTAGTTTAAAATGAATGCAGAATCCCCATCTGACGACATTTTGTGAGGGAAATTTCACCATTTGCATTGTTAAACGAATGTCAGACAAGACTGAGTATTGATTATTACAGTCTCTTTTGGGGGGTAAAAGTCCCTTAAAGTGGATCGGATATACATGTACACTTAAACGCAGCCGCTGAATTATTGTTTTAATTAAATATTGTCAATGGAAACGATTTTTTTTGGAAGAAGGGTTGGTGTGGGGTGTTTGGTGGTGGTTGTAATTTACCGAGAGTGCCAAGGTAACTGTAGACAAAATATTTTGATAAGTTTGAGTGTTAGTTTCCACTCCGCCTGTTTTCGCTCCTAGCATGTGCAATAGGGTGGTGGAGCTCATCCCAATGGATGTATGTGGCTAAGTCCTGACAGGCCGAGTGCTGTGAATTGTCGCGTGGCATGGCGCAGACTGGAGCTATAGAGAGGCTCCGCTTCCCTCTACTCCATTAGCAGGACAAACCTGGTTCCTTCCGTGCATGTTTTTTATTCAGCCCGCAAAAGCTTGGAGACAGATGGAGTCTGCCAGACTCACACGCCTGGTCTGCCCAACTCCCCCGTCAGGTTTGCTTGTATCCCAGCATATCTAGTCTCTATGGGACATTCTCATTAACGTACCCTGCAGGAGTTATCTTCGGCGCTCTCTGTCGAAAAACAACGCGTTAGGTAGAATCACCTAGTTCCGGTCGATTCTCGAAGCGTCTGCACTGAATAGATATTTGCTAGATCGCTCAAAGTACATGCATGTGGGGGTGGAAAACAGTACTGTGTCATGTAAAGCTCGAATGAGAAGCAGCAGATAACTGTTTAGTTCTGGCTTGAATTGACAATTTCGTTTCCTTGGTCTGGCGAGGACCGAAAATTCACTATCAAATCGAGTCGAGTGATCAACTTGCCCGCACGGCGTAATGTATAGCCTTTAGGCCTAACTTGTAAGATCGGGTCGATAATGACAAGAAAATGACATTAAAACACAAAAAAGTTTCATTACAACTAAAATCACCGATTATATTAATAAGTGACTATTTTTACACTTACAGCTAGTACTCAAACTTTACAACGCAAACAAAACACACCTGCGGGGAGTGTCGTGGTCTCGCAATCGCATCAAAACTCGATGCACGAGTGATCGTTTCACTATCTGATACGACATGGTATTCCAGCAAACAAGCAACTACTGCAACTTCATGAAGTTATTGAAATCTCAAAGTGTGATGTCAGACATCGATTGACCGATCGAATTCGACTGCAGCTGCCGGTTGCGTTCTCGAATATTTCGTCTGCACTGAATACTATAGATCGCTCAAAGTATGTGGGGGTGGAAAACAGTACTGTGTCATTTGCCATAACCATCGTGGCAAAATTATTGATGGAAAAGTTGTCAAGCTACATGGCATTCCAGCAAACAAGCAACTACTGCAACTTCATGAAGTTATTGAAATCTCAAAGTGTGATGTCAGACCCGATTGACAGATGAGTTCGACTGCAGCTGCCGAATCAAACGTAAGCGCTGCCCCCAAGCTCGTTTAAGGTCTTAGGCTAGTCTCAAGGGAAAATGTGTTGTGTTAGCATATATTTCACATCTTTTTATATGATAGTATTATATTAACATTAGCCAAGAAAAAAATACAAACAGATGTTTTCTGGTTGCCATGGTTACAGAAAAAACAAGATGGCCACCAGTGAAAACAACCCAACTTGTAACAATGATATCTCTAATTCTATCCAACACTGAACAATGAAATTTGCACCATTTCATTTGGACTGCAAAAGCATATGCAATCAACCTAAAATTCTAAGTTGTTTGATAAATAAGAAATTCACTATAATTTTGTGCTTTTATTACTGTTTTCTCGCCGTAATTAGAACACAAAAACCATCAAAAAACTAATCTATGCATCACCAGATCACTTTGAGACTGGTTAGTTGCATAATACAAACTGAAAATAGCAAGTGTGGAAAGTTTCTACTTGCTATATGTAAATGTGTAGTCAGGGCAGTTGACACAAGGTTTAAAAAACATAGTTTTGAGAAAAACGCAAATAAAGGAAATAGTTACCAGTAACACCTTGTGATATGGGGCTACATGGCAATTTTCAAGTTTTCTGGAGTCCCACACACCAGCACTTTGCTGTACACCTCATGCACAATGAAATGCACCCTTTTGGTAGTGATCACCCCCCTCTTTTCCCCTGTACCAATCCTCTTTTCCCTTTCTTCGTGCATGTAGGACTTTCCGTCTTTGCTTTCCTGAGGCTGCTGCTTGCCTTCTAGACACCTCTACTCTTTTGTTACTGTCAGAACTGCAAAGTCAAGAACTTTCCCTGCAGCATTTGTCTCTTCTGGCATGTGGATGGCAGAAACCACACCATTTAGGGAGGAGTGTCCCCTCCGCTGCCATGTACCATCCACAGACACTGCAGTCTCCACAACATGTTGCTCAGTGTCAGCAGACAAATGAATTTCTTTGGCAGCTTCAGCCATACTACGCTGACAAAGTGCAGAAGCTGATACTTTCAGAGCATTCACTTGATTCCTGTATGCTGCATTGGTCATAGCCTTTGGCATGTTCATAAATGCTGAGAAAGTTTTTCTTTCTCAGTCCACACCCAGTCTGTCTGAAAGCATAGATCGCTCTCTTGTTTACATCATGACTGTGCTTTGCCTTCTTTGATGTTGAGATCATCTGGATGGCATCACATGCTTGACACTTCACAATAAACTCCCTTGCGAAGCCCTGACTTGGAAGCCTCTCCTCCACAGTCAACTCCCTCCCCTGGCATTCTGTACATGACAACAACTCCTTCACGGACGAAAACAACACGTCCAAATCTACGAATGCATAGCCATACTCACGATCACACAATGAGGTTGCTGCATCTTCACAAGAGGCAAGTTTCTGAGCAGATGCACTCTCGCAAACTTTATTGTTGCTATTTGCCTCGGCAATATTGTTGTCACTATGCCCAGCCCTGTCAGTCACGTCAGTGTCACTACCCTGCGCAGACTCGCCACCGATACTTGGCAAGCCTGCTCCAGCTTGGACTCCGCCTCACCCCATCTCGGATAACTTCCTCTCACCACCACAGTCTTTCCCTACCAACTGATTCCCCATGAATCGCCTCTTTCTTCTCAGCACACTCGCAAACTTCCTCTCGTCATCTAGCACTCTGCGTTCAAATAGACTCGGCAGTTGCAGCGTTCACACAGCGCGCGAAAAGCGGAAGTTGACACCAGCCAAATGTCACTGTTAACTGTGCGCTGATTGGCTTATAAGACCCTTCAGCTCATTATAATACTCTGATCATCCAATGAAATTCATCCATAGAAAACTATAGGGATCGTTTCAAACATAAAACTGTGATGAAAATGGAGCAATTTGGTGAAAGAATTATGTTTCTATGATGAAAAATAGGGAAGTTATGAGTTACTGAATATTAATTAGGTCATCAGCTGATTTGACAGCACAAGAAATGTTTATACCATGCATAATAAATGACAATTTTCATCATTTTCCGCCACTTTGACAAGTTTATTGTTTACATCCATGCAAAGCTGAGACTTTGTGGCATCTAAAACTGGGGGTCCTCTCAAAACTCATAATTATGAGAAAATCAAAATTTTTCAAGGTAGCCTAAGACCTTAAGTTGCTTGTGATCGTTTCGCTATCTGATCCGACAATAATTACTAAACATTGATATAAAAAGCACTATTCAAAATTTTTGGCGGGTGGTCTGCCCCGCACAAGTAAAATCTACGGTTAATAATATCATCTCCACAAGCCGAACTACGTGAAGTTATACATTACGCCGATACGAGTGCGCGCAAGTTGATCGACTGGATGATAGTGAATTTTCGGTCCTCGCCAGACCAGGCCGGGAAACGAAATTGTCAATTCAAGCCAGAACTAAACAGTTATCTGCTGCTACTCATTCGAGCTTTACATGAAACATTATATCACACTAGCTCGATCGTCTGCTAGCGTAGTGACTTTGGTTCGATCGCGTACGTCTGCTAGCCAGCTATAACTACGTACGGTGAGGTTTGTTTACTTATCTTCTGTGGGTTTTGTGCAGAAAGTATACGTTAAAACAGTCTAATATGACTATTTTCGATTAGTTTTTAATCTAATTAATCTTTTTGCGTTCTTTAATGTCATCCTTTTGACACGATCTAGCGATCATCCCATGAGCTTCTATTTTTACCAGTCTACCGGAACTAGGGGACGTAAAGGGACAAAACTTGGGCTGTATTTCCGTTTCAGAAGTGAGAATGTCCCATAGGGGATATACAAGCACGTGTCAAACTAAAGCCGGAAGAGCTTCCTTCCAAAATTCCCAGGCTGGAATAGCCAGTCACCCCCAATATTCCTGGGGTGGACAGCTAACAGCAATAAAAGTGGAGAAAGAATGACAGCAGAGTCAGCTTAGGGAGAGGCAGGGACTCCAGCTGCTGACAGACAGCTTGCAGGATATACACGTCACCGTGAAAAGAGAGAGGAAGAGAGAGAGAGAGAGAGAGAGAGAGAGAGAGAGAGAGAGAGAGAGATTGTACCATCCTACCCATGGGAATCGAGTCATGAAAATGTGCATACATCAGTGTGCATCGCGCACCTGCCAAAACTCGTTGTTTCAATCAAGGCCAAATGCAATTACTAAGGACATCCAGAGAGCTATGCTGCCGACTGAAATTGTCATTTCCAGCTATGGATAAAGGTACCGTTGTGTGCACTCATGCGTCTTAGTGGTGACTGCTATCACTTACCATGCGCATTAGGGAAAGCTTTTTTACAGTTATATTCTTGTACGCGGGTACTTACTTACTTACTTACGCCTTTGACCCCTCCTGGGGCATAGGCCGCAAACAAGGGTTCTCTAGCCATCCCGGTCCTGAGCAAGCTTTTCCAACTGTCCCCAAGAGTGCCCTGTTCTCTTGACATCGGCGTCCAGGTCTCTGCGCCAACTGTTTCGAGGTCTACCTCTCTTTCTCTTCCCTTGCGGGTTCCATGAAAGGGACTCTCTGGTGGTGTTTGAGACCGGTGTGTGTACGCGGGTAATCACATTAATTTTTGTTTTTGTATGACTCCCTGTCACATGAGTCGGATCAAGTACGAGAGAGAGAGAGAGAGAGAGAGAGAGAGAGAGAGAGAGAGAGAGAGAGAGAGAGAGAGAGAGAGAGAGAGAGAGAGAGAGAGAGAGAACGCAACTCCAGATGGACAGACGGGCAGATTTTTTTCATTTTTGATTGATGTGTTTGTGTGCGTTGCGGTTTGGAGGTAAAGTACATTTCTTTCTGAAACAATATTTGCCTTTTCTTTACGCCGGTTTTCAAATCTACGGCAGATCGTTTCTTTTGTGTGAAGGCGTTAGATATACTCCTTCCTCGCTCCAGTCAGCCCATGCTTACATCTCCAGGACAAATCCAGACAGCATCTTCCCGCCATCTGCCATGTCTTGCCTTGCCCGGGCAAACAATATCGGTGCTTCTACAATAAGGTCGCGCTGTAGTGTTGTGGGAGAAGACTCCTAACACAGTAGCTTGTGGAAGCTCTAGATCGCGGATCAGATCTCAGTGGAGCTGACGGAGACACTCAGGGCAAAGCAGGGAGGAGATGGGGATTGTTTGTGTTGTCAGGAGCTAATGCTTTCCCTCACCACTCCTTTTTCCACAGGAAGCAGCTGCTGATGAAGGGAGAGCAGTTGGTGGCCTTCATAGACGAGGCGGTGAGGAGGATGCAAAGGTTCATTGAAAAGGTAGGCACTTAGAAGAGCTCCCTACCCGACTCCCCTATAGGGCCTCACCTCTGTTTATTCGCATCTGGCATCGACTTCTAGACCTACAGCAACACGAAATTTTACACCATCTCCCTAATTACTGGAAATATTAGCCTAGCTTCTTGAGAGAAGACGAAAAATGTGTGTTTGTTCTGTTTGTTCTCCATGCTGTCAAAGGGTACCTACACCACTAAAGATTTGTAAGCAAAATGATTTCATCACATATTTCTGCCACGGCTCTTAATGCATTTTGCCTTTGAAGTTTTCCCCGTGCAGCAGATGCAGGCTGCCGCTGTTGAGACGATAAACGGTTTCCCCTAAATCAATTGGCTACATCGCTCAATGGCATTATCTCACGTCGACAGCCCACCGTTTTCTAGTAATGTGAGGTAATCGAGTTAATTCTCTGATGGGATAGGGATCTGTTCATTGTCGACATCGTAAATTTTGGCGGGCAATTTTTGCTTGGGATAAATGCATGCCGTGCGGAGATTTATTAGTTCTTGAGAGGCTATATACCAGCGGGCGTTTAGGGTTCACTGGCTCTTCGAACCAAATATTGTCGGCGTTGTGTGTTCGTGAATGGTTTTCAACAGTTGATATCGACATTTGCCTCTGTATTTAAAAAAGCACCCTGTTAAATCATTCGAGAATGAGTGGAAGAGTAGAGTCAATCTGGTTCGATGTGTCTGGTGCGGTCTGCTCTAACTACAGCCACGATTAATTCCCGCTGTCTCCCGCTGTGCCATAGATTGTCTTGTAATAGTTGGGCTTTGTGCAACGAGCGTGTCCTGCTGTGACGTGTCTCCAGGGAAACTGAATCTGCATGGAGGTCTCGCCCTTGGAAGAGAGGTCTGACAGCCAGGCGATGACATCACGAGGACTCGCCATCATTGCTGGTGGGGGTCCTTCCATCTCCCACTGGTTTCGGTGCTTTGCTCAATCTCCAATGCCCGGCCTCGTTGAGTCTCTAACGCCCGGCCTTGTTGAGTGGGCACGCCAAATGCGGACAGGCAGACGCCGACCTCCGTCTGTTTGACAGAAGTTTGATGAAGGGACAGATGCTCCACGAGATGGCGCCTTTGCAGTACAGTGCCTGAGTGGAGCAGATGAATCTTGGAGGCATTTCCAGGCCTTGGTTCCCTGATTCTGTCCTGTCCTGTTACGAAGTTCCTATCTTCGTAATATCCTGGTAATTTATTGCTGTGAACTCTGCCAATTATTCGTAAGAATTTCATATAGACAGCCCTAGACATAAATAATTTCTTATTTCTGTTTATTATTTGCTGTGCGTGATTGACCAAGAAATTGCACTTTTAAAAATCTGCTCATTCTGATCGATCTCTGAACCGTCTGTCCTATATTGTTTTCTTGCTGACTGTACAAACAAATATGACCCACTCCAATTTGCATATTAGGTTAGGTGCAGGGTCAACGATGCCTTAAATCTTATGTATCGTGCCCTGTATATTCATCTTGACGAAGCTCGATCATATGCACGGATTCTCTTTACTGATTTCTCATCTGCTTTCAATACTATCCTGCCACACATCTTGCCAGAAAATCTTGTATCACTCAATATCAGTTCAAATCTGGGAAGGGAGTTTTCTGTGTGGAGGAGAGCGGAGAGTGCACATCAGAATCAGGTTGTGGTCATGGCGGGATGTTTCCCCTGGTCATTCTAGCCCACTATAGAGACGTTGCCTACCGGCGAAACAGTCTCTATCACAGTTCATATCACGCGATGGAAGGATTCCGCCCAAACTATGCAAATGGAGGTCACACAAGAGGCTTGTGGGATAGCCGATGTGCTATCTGACATGCGCCGTTAAAGTAGTTCTACGACTATTTCGCACAAAACTCATAACTTACTTTTATTGAGGCAATAAACAAGCGTTTATTCGATAAAATAAAATGTTTGTGTTGAAATGGAAAAAAGTTTTGACATCTGAATGATTTCTGTAAAGAGTGGAGAAAAAAATAGTATCAGAACGAACTATTTTTGGCGCAATGCTGTAATGCGAAGGGTCAAGTCTATTACTTATTCATTGCGAACTGCTCCAGAGTCACTACTGAGGATTCACATAATGTCCCCTGGTGCTCTTCAAGGCACAGTTATCTTGCAACGCGTAACCAGGGAAAGTGAGACTCGGCTTGCTCTTACTCTGACCAATGACAATGACTGGCGTAGTGTATGCCCTAATATAGCCTACAAAGGCATACAGGCAGTAAATCTCATTCATCTTCATCGAACATGTGCGCTTTTTCTTGTATCGCATCCTGTATTTCTCCATTTTAGACGTGTCTACGTTTTCACAAACGACCATGTACTTCATTCGCCTCGAGTTGTGTGTGTAATCCAAAACTACGGTCGATGAGTAATCATCTTATATTTGACTGGGGAATTTCGCTGTCTATCCTCTACTATCATATCGCTCCCCCACTTTCACCCCGGCCTCGCCCCTGATGCTGCATCTCACGTGACAACTCCGTGCGTTGCAGGAGTACAACCCTGCCACACGTGACGTGGAGGGCGTACACTCGTTGCCCAACGGCAACAAATACTACCGAGCCTGCCTGCAATGGTACCTGGGCTCCGACATCTCGCCCGAGGAGATCTTCGCCCTGGGCGTCAAGGAGGTGGATCGCATCGAGCGCGAGATGAAAAAGGCGAGGAGAAATTAATAAACTTTTGTTTTTCAGAATAGAGGTAATTGACATTTTCTGCGCATGCGCACTCCCTCCTTTATCAACCGGAAATGGAGAGAAAAGTGCGTTGGTGATTTAACTGTGTGCAAGCGCTGCAAAGATGTTAAACAATGATTGCTGCAGTACCGCGTGATGGAGATCCAGCTGGTATTCGTGTCTTAAAGATGACGGAAAGAAAATAGATGTTTATAGATGGGAGAAGGCAAGGCAAACGACGTGCAAGAGAGACATTGGCATTCGGAGTCTACAACGCCGGCGCCTCCTCTTATTTTTGCCTGTGGGGAGGGGGGGAGGAGGCACTCAATTTGAATAGCTGATATAGAGGTCACACGCATGCTCAGTAAAAATGATAAAATGACTTCATTCCAAAATCTTGCTTACGTGATTATCCCTTGAGAACAATATCGGCTAAAGTTTAACAAAAGAACGCTTGCTCGTCTCGTTGGATCTGGAATGTGGGGGCTGATGTTTTCTCCCAGGAAGGAAAGAAAGTGGAGGAATGATAGATTTAGATGGGAGGGGGTAAAGGGAAATGTTGGAGGAGGGGAACAGAGAAGAAGGGAGTGAGGAAGTCGGGAGCAGATGACAAGGAACGGAAGAGGAAATAAAAAATTGGAAAATGAATTAGTCTTACCAGATGTAGATGACAGATAAATTGGAAGATGATACATTCTGAAGATGTATGGTGGAGAAGAGAAGGTGGGAAATTGGAATGTATGGAAGGGAGGGGTCGAGACATGATGTTTATTGGTTAGGGAATAAGATGGGAAATCTGTCGAGTCCTATTGTTGCAATGTTTAGTTAAGTCTTGCGAACACCAATGATGTTCATTGAGTAAAGGATACTAAGGACAGTTAGGACGGTGATAATGAAAACTCTGGTAAAGTTATGAGGGCATTGGTGGAGGAGGAGGAGGAGGAGGAGGAGGAGGAGGAGGAGGAGGAGGAGATGATGGGGATGATGATAATGATGATGATGATGATGATGATGATGATGATGATGATGATGATGATGATGATGATGATGATGATATTGTCAGTAATGAAGTTAAGACGACAAAGACGGCGACTATCTGTGTTCGTTGATTCCAGGAATGTAGTGAGACGATAGAGGGAAAGATGAGACAGCACTGTAAGTATGAGACGGGATTCCTCACTGCAGACTTTATTGATTCCACAGATCATGGTTAGCGTGGGCTACGACGGTGACCTCAAGTCCTTCTTCCAGTACGTCAAGTACATCCCCAAGTTCTACAACCGCTCCAAGGTAGGTCAGATCGGCAGTAGCATATATTTATCTCGGACCTGTTCAGTGTCTCTCTGCAGCAAGGAACTGATGTTGCACAACCTTGTAGTGAGGGAAGATATAGTCTTTACAATGCGTTCGGGATAGAGAGAGAGAGAGAGAGAGAGAGAGAGAGAGAGAGAGAGAGAGAGAGAGAGAGGGATAGAGAGAGAGAGAGAGAGAGTGAGAAATTGCACGACACCAAGCCGCAGGGCAGGGAGACAGACCTATTACTATGGCAGCAGCTGTATTGGACAGACGCTGCTAATGCCTACATGTCGTGACGAAGAGAAGAAAAACGTTCATATGAAGCAGGCTTATGAAGGGGTCCAGGATATGGGGCCGTGGGGAAGGCAATAAGGCAGCGTTATTTTGGGTTTGGACATCATTCCTTGCCCAAGGCTGCCTCGCAACTTCCTGCCAATATTTCCTGTCCTGACTTTGAGATGGCGTTGTCTCGCAGTGTCTCCGGCCTCTTGAGCTCATCATCTGCACGTCTTTCTGCCTCTCCTATTGTCTCTAGCTATTCTTTTGTTACCTGTTTCTGCTATTGATTCTGCCCTTGCTCCTCTTTCTCCTCCTCCTCTTCTGCCTTCCCTGTCTTGCTTCTATTTGAGATTTTGTCAGGATCATTGGAACAAAGCCGTAACTATGTCACAACTAATGGCATTTCATCATAATCATCTGTACTAATTTATCATTATCCATATATATTTAGTATTACAATGATTCCTGTTGAGCAACAATCATAAACGTGTACCATGTAACAAGATTATTGGGGTTGGTTGATGCTTAAGCACCAGGAGGCACTGTATTGAATGGCTATTGTAGAATGATCGTTATGCAGACAGTGTCATGAATGTGCACACCGCTCTGTGAGCTGCCTACAAAGCGAAAAGACCCGGCAGTGCCAGAGTTGTTTTACAAAGGGGGAAAAAGTCTGCACTGACTTATGTACAGACAGGAAGCACACAGAATAACATCTACATGGTGTGTGGACTGACTACAGTGGAAAAACGGCTTGAATTCTTTCTGTGTAAGGATGATAAATCGCTATATAAATCGAGTGCCATTACCTTTTCCTCCACAAAGCAAGCTAATGCAAGTGTGGCGTTATTCGTGTGTAGCGAATAGTAAGGCAAAAACGTGACCCGGTCTTACTGTTACCAGCCCCAGTGATATTCGTGATCAATAGCCTTACGTAGCCTACAAAAGCTGCTAGGCCGTAAAGCTCATTTCATCACCATCATTTATATTGCAACAGTAGGAGATCGCAGTGAAGCTGTATTGTGTAAAGACTAGTATACAGAGACTATACTCACTGACTGACGCCTACACCAATTATGAACTGACAGCAGGACTGTTGTATTGCATGACGTGTACTGACTTGTGTGTAAACAAAGGCAGTACACCGTATAGACTGACGACAGGGGTTTTGCATTGTATGACGTGTACTGACTTGTGTGTAATCAGTGGCAATACACTGTCTGGACTGACCAAAGGGCTGTTGTATTGCATGACTTGTGTGCTTACTTATTGGTTTGGTTGGCATCCGTCAGTCTCGTGAGACTATGGGGTGTGCGCCAGGTTTGGTCAGTCCGGGGTTGAGAGGCAGCGTACTCTGTGGCTGTAGAGCCCGATCCTTGAGCCGCATGCTCTGTTGCACTTGTCGCAAGTGAAGTCTTGGCGCGGCTCTGGGCCAATCACTCTGGACTTAGAACTCGTAACTGCTGTCTCCCGTGTTGTTTCTGTCACTGTAAAACAGCGGCACTGAAGTGACCTCTCCAGGGCGCGAGCCTGGGCAGCGTGTATGGAGATCCTGGGTTGCCCAGTCGACAGAATCCCCCACTCAGCCTCGCTGGTGTGGTCCAAAGGAACGCGGAGCGATACGTTTGGCACCAGTCTGGCTGCAGAAGCTGCCGGAAGGAGGTCAAGACTGACGACCAACCGCCTTAGGGGCTTCACTCCGGATTTGTGTAGGGTTTACTCCTTAGCCTTTCCTCCTCCCGAAGGTATCCACAAGGCAGCGGAGCCCTAGTTTTATTCGCCTCTTACGAATCGCGCAGGGAGACGCGGTGGGTCAATTCTTACCCCGAGCCCGCAGGGGTGGGTTTTACATCAGAGTTTCCCTCTCCTAGACGAACTGCCTGACGAGGCTAACGAGCTCCATCTGCCCGGGTTTGAAGTCGGAGTTGTCCTTCTCCTAGACTGGTTGCCAACCAAGGCTTATGAGCCCAGTCTGCCCAGTTCCCGGTTATACCGCCGAGTGCTCGGTCGCACCTGCAGGAAGCTTTGTGAATAACAGGGGGACCACGTGAAGGTGTTCCTGAAGGAGCATTTGGGTAGGAGAGGCCATATGCGTGCATGTGCAGCGAGCTGCATTGCAGCAGCAATCACTACCCCAGGATGGGAGAGGCTATGTGTTGCGCGTCACCATCCATTTGCTGTGCGGGACGTAGGGCCCAGACCACAGCCCCCCCATACTTATAAGTGCTTACTTATGTGTTAATAGAAACAGTACACTGTTCAGACTGACTACAGGGCTGTCGTATTGCATGACTTGTGTGCTTACTTGTGTGTCAACAGAGGCAATACAGTTTATGGACTGACTACAGGGCTGTTGTATTGCATGACTTCTGTACTTGCTTGTGTAAACAAAGACAATTAACTGTGTGGACTGCCTGGTGCCAACAGAGCTCTTGTATTGCATGACTTATGTACTTGTGTGTAAGCAGAGGCAATACACTGTATAGACTGACTACAGGGCTGTTGTATTGCATGACGTGTACTTGTGTGTAAGCAGAGGCAATACACTGTATAGACTGACTACAGGGCTGTTGTATTGCATGACTTCTGTACTTGCTTGTGTAAACAAAGACAATTAACTGTATGGACTGCCAACAGGGCTCTTGTATTGCATGACTTATGTACTTGTGTGTAAGCAGAGGCAGTACACTGTATGGACTGACTACAAGGCTGTTGTATTGCATGACCTGTGTACAGTACACTGTATGGACTGACTACAGGGCTGTTGTATTGCATGACTTGTGTACAGTACACTGTATGGGCTGACTACAGGGCTGTTGTATTGCATGACGTGTACAGTACACTGTATGGACTGACTACAGGGCTGTTGTATTGCATGACCTGTATACAGTACACTGTATGGACTGACTACAGAGCTGTTGTATTGCATGACCTGTATACAGTACACTGTATGGACTGACTACAGGGCTGTTGTATTGCATGATCTGTGTACAGTACACTGTATGGACTGACTACAGGGCTGTTGTATTGCATGACCTGTGTACATTACACTGTATGGACTGACTACAGGGCTGTTGTATTGCATGACGTGTACAGTACACTGTATGGACTGACTACAAGGCTGTTGTATTGCATGACCTGTATACAGTACACTGTATGGACTGACTACAGGGTTGTTGTATTGCATGACCTGTGTACAGTACACTGTATGGACTGACTACAGGGCTGTTGTATTGCATGACCTGTGTACAGTACACTGTATGGACTGACTACAGGGCTGTTGTATTGCATGATCTGTGTACAGTACACTGTATGGACTGACTACAAAGCTAATGTATTGCATGACCTGTATACAGTACACTGTATGGACTGACTACAGGGCTGTTGTATTGCATGACGTGTACAGTACACTGTATGGACTGACTACAGGGCTGTTGTATTGCATGACCTGTGTACAGTACACTGTATGGACTGACTACAGGGTTGTTGTATTGCATGACCTGTGTACAGTACACTGTATGGACTGACTACAGGGCTGTTGTATTGCATGACCTGTGTACAGTACACTGTATGGACTGACTACAGGGCTGTTGTATTGCATGATCTGTGTACAGTACACTGTATGGACTGACTACAGGGCTGTTGTATTGCATGACCTGTGTACAGTACACTGTATGGACTGACTACAGGGCTGTTGTATTGCATGACCTGTGTACAGTACACTGTATGGACTGACTACAGGGCTGTTGTATTGCATGACCTGTGTACAGTACACTGTATGGACTGACTACAGTACACTGTATGGACTGACTACAGGGCTGTTGTATTGCATGATCTGTGTACAGTACACTGTATGGACTGACTACAGGGTTGTTGTATTGCATGACCTGTGTACAGTACACTGTATGGACTGACTACAGGGCTGTTGTATTGCATGATCTGTGTACAGTACACTGTATGGACTGACTACAGGGCTGTTGTATTGCATGACCTGTGTACAGTACACTGTATGGACTGACTACAGTAGCTGTTGTATTGCATGACTGTGATACAGTACACTGTATGGACTGACTACTAGGCTGTTGTATTGCATGACCTGTGTACAGTACACTGTATGGACTGACTACAGGGCTGTTGTATTGCATGACCTGTGTACAGTACACTGTATGGACTGACTACAGGGCTGTTGTATTGCATGACCTGTGTACAGTACACTGTATGGACTGACTACAGGGCTGTTGTATTGCATGACCTGTGTACAGTACACTGTATGGACTGACTACAGGGCTGTTGTATTGCATGACCTGTGTACAGTACACTGTATGGACTGACTACAGGGCTGTTGTATTGCATGACCTGTGTACAGTACACTGTATGGACTGACTACAGGGCTGTTGTATTGCATGACCTGTGTACAGTACACTGTATGGACTGACTACAGGGCTGTTGTATTGCATGACCTGTGTACAGTACACTGTATGGACTGACTACAGGGCTGTTGTATTGCATGACCTGTGTACAGTACACTGTATGGACTGACTACAGGGCTGTTGTATTGCATGACCTGTGTACAGTACACTGTATGGACTGACTACAGGGCTGTTGTATTGCATGACCTGTGTACAGTACACTGTATGGACTGACTACAGTACACTGTATGGACTGACTACAGGGCTGTTGTATTGCATGACCTGTGTACAGTACACTGTATGGACTGACTACAGGGCTGTTGTATTGCATGACCTGTGTACAGTACACTGTATGGACTGACTACAGGGCTGTTGTATTGCATGACCTGTGTACAGTACACTGTATGGACTGACTACAGGGCTGTTGTATTGCATGACCTGTGTACAGTACACTGTATGGACTGACTACAGGGCTGTTGTATTGCATGACATGTGTACAGTACACTGTATGGGCTGACTACAGGGCTGTTGTATTGCATGACCTGTGTACAGTACACTGTATGGACTGACTACAGGGCTGTTGTATTGCATGACCTGTGTACAGTACACTGTATGGACTGACTACAGGGCTGTTGTATTGCATGACCTGTGTACAGTACACTGTATGGGCTGACTACAGTACACTGTATGGGCTGACTACAGTACACTGTATGGGCTGACTACAGTACACTGTATGGGCTGACTACAGTACACTGTATGGGCTGACTACAGTACACTGTATGGGCTGACTACAGTACACTGTATGGACTGACTACAGTACACTGTATGGGCTGACTACAGTACACTGTATGGGCTGACTACAGTACACTGTATGGGCTGACTACAGGGCTGTTGTATTGCATGACCTGTGTACAGTACACTGTATGGGCTGACTACAGGGCTGTTGTATTGCATGACCTGTGTACAGTACACTGTATGGGCTGACTATAGTACACTGTATGGACTGACTATAGTACACTGTATGGGCTGACTACAGTACACTGTATGGGCTAGTACACTGTATGGGCTGACTACAGTACACTGTATGGGCTGACTACAGTACACTGTATGGGCTGACTACAGTACACTGTATGGACTGACTACAGTACACTGTATGGGCTGACTACAGTACACTGTATGGGTTGACTACAGTACACTGTATGGGCTGACTACAGTACACTGTATGGGCTGACTACAGTACACTGTATGGGCTGACTACAGTACACTGTATGGACTGACTACAGTACACTGTATGGGCTGACTACAGGGCTGTTGTATTGCATGACCTGTGTACAGTACACTGTATGGACTTACTACAGGGCTGTTGTATTGCATGACCTGTATACAGTACACTGTATGGACTGACTACAGGGCTGTTGTATTGCATGACCTGTGTACAGTACACTGTATGGACTGACTACAGTACACTGTATGGGCTGACAACAGGGCTGTTGTATTGCATGACCTGTGTACAGTACACTGTATGGGCTGACTACAGGTCTGTTGTATTGCATGATCTGTGTACAGTACACTGTATGGACTGACTACAGGGCTGTTGTATTGCATGACCTGTGTACAGTACACTGTATGGACTGACTACAGGGCTGTTGTATTGCATGACCTGTGTACAGTACACTGTATGGACTGACTACAGGGCTGTTGTATTGCATGACCTGTGTACAGTACACTGTATGGACTGACTACAGGGCTGTTGTATTGCATGACCTGTGTACAGTACACTGTATGGACTGACTACAGGGCTGTTGTATTGCATGACCTGTGTACAGTACACTGTATGGACTGACTACAGGGCTGTTGTATTGCATGACCTGTGTACAGTACACTGTATGGACTGACTACAGGGCTGTTGTATTGCATGACCTGTGTACAGTACACTGTATGGACTGACTACAGGGCTGTTGTATTGCATGACCTGTGTACAGTACACTGTATGGGCTGACTACAGTACACTGTATGGACTGACTACAGGGCTGTTGTATTGCATGACCTGTGTACAGTACACTGTATGGACTGACTACAGGGCTGTTGTATTGCATGATCTGTGTACAGTACACTGTATGGACTGACTACAGGGCTGTTGTATTGCATGACCTGTGTACAGTACACTGTATGGACTGACTACAGGGCTGTTGTATTGCATGATCTGTGTACAGTACACTGTATGGACTGACTACAGGGTTGTTGTATTGCATGACATGTGTACAGTACACTGTATGGGCTGACTACAGTACACTGTATGGGCTGACAACAGGGCTGTTGTATTGCATGACCTGTGTACAGTACACTGTATGGGCTGACTACAGGGCTGTTGTATTGCATGATCTGTGTACAGTACACTGTATGGACTGACTACAGGGCTGTTGTATTGCATGATCTGTGTACAGTACACTGTATGGACTGACTACAGGGCTGTTGTATTGCATGACCTGTGTACAGTACACTGTATGGACTGACTACAGGGCTGTTGTATTGCATGATCTGTGTTCAGTACACTGTATGGGCTGACTACAGGGCTGTTGTATTGCATGACCTGTGTACAGTACACTGTATGGGCTGACTACAGGGCTGTTGTATTGCATGACATGTGTACAGTACACTGTATGGGCTGACTACAGGGCTGTTGTATTGCATGACATGTGTACATTACACTGTATGGACTGACTACAGGGCTGTTGTATTGCATGACATGTGTACAGTACACTGTATGGGCTGACTACAGGGCTGTTGTATTGCATGACATGTGTACAGTACACTGTATGGGCTGACTACAGGGCTGTTGTATTGCATGACCTGTGTACAGTACACTGTATGGGCTGACTACAGTACACTGTATGGACTGACTACAGGGCTGTTGTATTGCATGACCTGTGTACAGTACACTGTATGGACTGACTACAGGGCTGTTGTATTGCATGATCTGTGTACAGTACACTGTATGGACTGACTACAGGGCTGTTGTATTGCATGACCTGTGTACAGTACACTGTATGGACTGACTACAGGGCTGTTGTATTGCATGATCTGTGTACAGTACACTGTATGGACTGACTACAGGGTTGTTGTATTGCATGACATGTGTACAGTACACTGTATGGGCTGACTACAGGGCTGTTGTATTGCATGACCTGTGTACAGTACACTGTATGGGCTGACTACAGTACACTGTATGGGCTGACTACAGTACACTGTATGGGGTGACTACAGTACACTGTATGGGCTGACTACAGGGCTGTTGTATTGCATGACCTGTGTACAGTACACTGTATGGACTGACTACAGGGCTGTTGTATTGCATGACCTGTATACAGTACACTGTATGGACTGACTACAGGGCTGTTGTATTGCATGACCTGTGTACAGTACACTGTATGGGCTGACTACAGTACACTGTATGGGCTGACTACAGTACACTGTATGGGCTGACTACAGTACACTGTATGGGCTGACTACAGGGCTGTTGTATTGCATGACCTGTGTACAGTACACTGTATGGACTGACTACAGGGCTGTTGTATTGCATGATCTGTGTACAGTACACTGTATGGACTGACTACAGGGTTGTTGTATTGCATGACCTGTATACAGTACACTGTATGGACTGACTACAGGGTTGTTGTATTGCATGACCTGTGTACAGTACACTGTATGGACTGACTACAGGGCTGTTGTATTGCATGACCTGTGTACAGTATACTGTATGGACTGACTACAGGGCTGTTGTATTGCATGACCTGTGTACAGTACACTGTATGGGCTGACTACAGGGTTGTTGTATTGCATGATCTGTGTACAGTACACTGTATGGACTGACTACAGGGCTGTTGTATTGCATGACCTGACTACAGTACACTGTATGGACTGACTACAGGGCTGTTGTATTGCATGACATGTGTACAGTACACTGTGTGGGCTGACTACAGGGCTGTTGTATTGCATGACCTGTGTACAGTACACTGTATGGACTTACTACAGGGCTATTGTATTGCATGACCTGACTACAGTACACTGTATGGGCTGACTACAGGGCTGTTGTATTGCATGACCTGACTACAGTACACTGTATGGGCTGACTACAGGGCTGTTGTATTGCATGACCTGTATACAGTACACTGTATGGGCTGACTACAGGGCTGTTGTATTGCATGACCTGTGTACAGTACACTGTATGGGCTGACTACAGGGCTGTTGTATTGCATGACATGTGTACAGTACACTGTATGGGCTGACTACAGGGCTGTTGTATTGCATGACCTGTGTACAGTACACTGTATGGACTGACTACAGGGCTGTTGTATTGCATGACCATACTACAGTACACTGTATGGACTGACTACAGGGCTGTTGTATTGCATGACCTGTGTACAGTACACTGTATGGGCTGACTACAGTACACTGTATGGGCTGACTACAGTACACTGTATGGGCTGACTACAGGGCTGTTGTATTGCATGACCTGTGTACAGTACACTGTATGGACTGACTACAGGGCTGTTGTATTGCATGACCTGTATACAGTACACTGTATGGACTGACTACAGGGCTGTTGTATTGCATGACCTGTGTACAGTACACTGTATGGGCTGACTACAGTACACTGTATGGGCTGACTACAGTACACTGTATGGGCTGACTACAGTACACTGATTGGGCTGACTACAGTACACTGTATGGGCTGACTACAGTACACTGTATGGGCTGACTACAGTACACTGTATGGGCTGACTACAGTACACTGATTGGGCTGACTACAGTACACTGTATGGACTGACTACAGTACACTGTATGGGCTGACTACAGTGCACTGTATGGGCTGACTACAGTACACTGTATGGGCTGACTACAGTACACTGTATGGGCTGACTACAGGGCTGTTGTATTGCATGACCTGTGTACAGTACACTGTATGGGCTGACTACAGTGCACTGTATGGGCTGACTACAGGGCTGTTGTATTGCATGACCTGTGTACAGTACACTGTATGGGCTGACTACAGTACACTGTATGGGCTGACTACAGGGCGAGCTGATGCAGCAGTACCAGGAGCTGCTCACCCAGAAGATCCGCCCCCGCCTCCTGCAGCTGTTTCGCAACATCTCCATTCCCCCACTCAAGTGAGCCACGTGACCGTGTGCAGCACGGTTCCATCGATCAGTCTATCTCCTCTGAGCAGGGAAAACCGATCATCTTCTCTCCAAGAAGAAGGGGGGGGGGGGCTGGGGGAGGGGGGTAGGGGGGGTTATTGATCGGATGCAGCACGTCCCCTTCCTTCCCCGAAACGAAAATGTATTGTTTTATTACCAATGTCAAAAGATAAAAAGTATCAAGTAAACGTGAAAAATCGCCTGATATAAGTTTCTTAAAATGTAGATGTGAGCACGTTGGTTTTCGGGTTCTGAATGGAAATATTGAAACTATGCAAGTTATCAAGTTGGTTATTGGGTTTACGTTTACGTAAGAATTTTCCTGGGCATCAAAAGATGAACAATTGAATGGAGTTTGAAAATGACACAAATATATTCACGCACACACACATGCACGCACACGCACACACACACACACACATACACACACACACACACACACACACACACACACACACACACACACACACACGTGTACATATTTCAGTTTCCCAGGCTAGTAAAAGGGAAGTGAACATTTAATATATGTTGCCCGATTTTCATTGAACTTTTATCCGTTACCACCTCTACCTTACAAGACGAAATAGAAGCAATACAAATAAAGTTTATCGTCAAACGTATAAAATGTTAATCTCTAATCATTACACGAACCTTTTCAGACAGAAATACATTACTGCGATTATTAAACAATAGTGATGGAATCGAGTTTTCTGAGTTAAGATTAAATGTTCACACAAGGGAAAGTCATGTTCAAGATGACTTTCATGTCGTCATGTTTTTCTCATGAAAGGTTGACATTTCATGG
Source organism: Theodoxus fluviatilis (assembly GCA_034096865.1). Lineage (NCBI taxonomy): Eukaryota > Metazoa > Mollusca > Gastropoda > Cycloneritida > Neritidae > Theodoxus > Theodoxus fluviatilis. Next base: position 39,350 of record JAWQFJ010028634.1, read on the forward strand.
ACTTTTCATTGTGTCCTGAGAAATATACGCCAGTCTTTACTCTGTTTCATTCTATAACATTAGAGCACTCTGAGAACGAACCTCCGACAAAGATGCCACAGTTTGTCTTCAATGGCCTGTATCCCCCTGTGGGTTGGGGGTTACAAGAATTGACCCACCGCGTCTCCCTACGCGATTCGTAAGAGGCGAATGAATAGGGACATCGTAACTCGACTGTTCTTACTCCTGCTTTAATAGGTCATCGCAGAGAATGGCCTTACATAGCCTTCTAAGGCTGATAGGCTGTAAAACTCCATCCATCCTTGGCCTGTACAATCAATCAAGGCAGGATGTTCTGCCAGCCAGACCTGGCGCTAGAAATGTAATTCCCTTTAGTGGCTGAAACAATCTCCGAGTACGGAACGCATACGCCGACATCATTAATAGTTTAACGTCATCAGCTCCATGGTGAGCGATAACATTTCTCTTAATGCTTTTAATTTCAAAACGAGATATCAGATAAGCTCGAAAATTTAATAAGTAGTTCCTTATGTGAAACTCTGACCCTGCACGAAAATTTACCAGAATCCATTGCGATCTTTTACGGTTATTTTGCTGAATAACTAATTAACGAATCGTGGGTAAAACTTTGGCTCCTTGGCGGAGATAACTACAGCAACCAAGATCATCCAGCAGTAGAGGAGGAGTAGAGGATGCAGTCAGGCCACTGAAGCAGGGATGTTACAGTGAGCACTGGAAGGAAGTGTTACCCTCAGTGTGAAGGATGGCTCCTGCCACGAGGGGGAGAAAACTCTGTACTGACATTTTTGCAGCTTGTTTATCAATGGTGGCACGTCAGCCACGCGAGCCTCGACACAGAATTACATGCTTTGCTGGAGATTTATGGAATCACGTGTTTCTCCAAATTGCGTTCCGCCTTTAACTGATGGCGGCACCCTCTCTGTGACAGCGTGCACGCAGTCACCTCCAGAGGAGTTCCACCTTGTGTAGATCCTGTCTCAGCCCCAAGAGTCTTGTTCTCGTTGAGTAGATCGAGCCACAACTCTGGTAGCTCCTTCTCATTGTGAGACCATGGCTCATTTCAGTAGCTGCACACAGGTGTGCAGATTATGAACCAATCCAGTAGTTATGCCTTGTTACGTCAGTCTTATCTCTCCTCCAGTGGTTATTCCTTTAATACAAAACATGTCTAATGAATTATGTCCCTGATCTAGTGAATCTTGATTGTCGTTTGTAGTATAACTTCTTACTGATCTGCAATGTCTTGCTGTGTGTGTTTGTATAACTTGGATCTGCAGTCTTCGTTTTGCCCTATTACAGCATTGTCCCGATTGAGACGAATGGACCATCCGGGTCATACGGCCAGAACAACTTTTACGTCAACCTGAAGGAGCCAGGAAAACGGTTCGGACATTTGTCAGTTGTGACGTATGGTTGCGACGTATGCCCTTAGACATTTTCCGTTCACTTTCGACAGTTGTCACTAGCTGATTGGTAAAGGACTTTCTTTGATAAAACTATGCTGTCGTAGTATCAATATAAATTTTTAAGTCAGTCATTCCTAACTCAAATCCCGATTTTCCTATGACAAACATTACTTCTCAAATGACCTTTGCGATTGGCCTTTGACTCATGTTCTTGCTACTCTTGACTGACATGATCGTGTGATTGTTGCCGCATCAATCCAAACAAGCCCAGACTGTTCACCCTGACGCGTTCCTTTGAACTGGGCATTGTTTCGATCACCCTCACTATCACACGTTCACTTGTCAATGTTTCTGTCATCGACACAATCACTGTCACATGTCACGGGGAATACGTGTCACACCTTCTCTGTGACCGACTGTAGGTCCACGTTCCTGATCACGCCCCTGGCGTTGCACGAGGCGGACCCTGGTCACCACTTCCAGGAGGCGTACACCTCGCACTTCGGCATCCCTCTCTATCGCCAGTCTTCCATCCCTGCCAAGCTCTACGCAGTGCCCTTCCACTTCCCCGTCTACTCCGCCTATGCCGAGGTCAGTACTCGCTTGCATGGGGAGGGATAGATTAGTGAATGGATGGGAGAAAGGGGATGGGGGATGGTGGGGGTGGCGGAGAAAATGGAAAAGCCTGGCGGGCGGAGGAACAGGCAGGAGGGTAAGGAAGCGGCACGCGGATTTGGTCCATATCCTCTTGTAAATTTGGCCACATTAAATTAACTTTGTCGGGACTCAGCATGTGGAACAAGATACCATAATTCTGGGAATATGTTCTTTCCATCTTTGCACATTGGTATTCACCTACCTGTTTATTTCCGCGAAGTTGCTTTGTGTACATCGTTGCAGAGGCATTTCTTAACTACGTAATACACTCTCCCATTCGAGGAAAAATGGTATGAGATAATGCCACAACATTTCAATGTACGGATTCCGGATATGATATTCCCCACAAGCGCACTTCCTCTAAATCACTGTTTCATTGAAAGATGCAATTATTATTTTTCTCACTCGAAACTATGCATTTTCACTCTTGAAAAGACTTTTTTTAAATGCGTATCATCGTTCTTGTTCTCAGTTAACGTGAGAGCCTGCGCAACCGTTGTACTTCTACTGGGGCATTTTCTAATCAAAGTTGACAGTTTGCGCCTCCTGTGTCCTTGGACTCGAGAAGTTTCCGACCAAAATGCAAAAGTTAATTAAAACGCATGGTATGCTAGAGTTCAGAACCAAAAACATATTTTGGGGGTAAAATTTGGAGACATACAGAAGACAATGCGGGACATATGTCCTTATCCCACACGAGCAGTACTGGACAGATGATATACAGCTGCAGCGAAGATCGCTTCCGGGTACTTGAAATCAATCGGAAGCCTCGCAACTGGACGTCAGCTTCGCGACAATTTTCTATGAAAAATCGTCAAAAGATTTTATGCTTCATCACGTAATGGCTGCCCAGGATGTTGACGTCATGTGGGCGTGGTCTGGACAACTGGAAGAGATCAGGTCTCCATGGCCACAACTGCGCGCTGTCCATTACCAGCCGTTCTGCAACCACAGACCTGTGGAGCACAGGCTGATCAAGTCAAGATGCGACCCCAACAAGGCAGCATGCACAGCAGTGCTCCAATGAAAGGCCCCAGCCACACTGGCGTCTGAAGGAGCAATAGTTTATTTGGACTCTTTGATGAAAAGTCGTCCATTTACCTTTGTGTACTTCATTCTAGGGACAGAGCAGATGTGGCGCCAGATTGGGTTGTCTGTTTGAACAGAATCGTGGTGGTTCTAATATGATTGATTGACTGATTGATTTACTGATATTGAAACGGAGCGGGAAGAGAGAGAGAGAGAGAGAGAGAGAGAGAGAGAGAGAGAGAGACTGATTGATTGATTGATTGATTGATTGATTTATGTCTTTATTAAGGCCGACGACCCACCTTGCATTACAAGAGATACGTACAAACTGGAATGGGGGTATAGATGGTGGCAGATCACTCCCCCAGTACACAAACTGCTAGCAAAATAAACCTCTTGCCTATATCTTCATAACACATTATGTGTGTGTGTGTGTGTGTGTGTGTGTGTGTGAGAGAGAGAGAGAGAGAGAGAGAGAGAGAGAGAGAGAGAGAGAGAGAGAGAGAGAGAGAGAGAGAGATTGTGGTGGGTGGTGACTGATGAACAGACGGACAGGGAGGCAAGCAGGTAAAACGATTGAAATGTTGCGGACTCACACATATACGCATGCAGAAGCGCACAATTTTTGCACACATGCAACATCGCAGACACACTCACGCACACACACAGAGGATGAAAGCGTGGGAGAGACATCACGCCTCTCATACTTCCCGTGATCGTAATGCAACGAGGCGTTACGAAACGCGTTTTAGAGGAGGGCTCGCAACAGTTTTGGAAGCTTTTGCAAACAATCGGGCGGGCCACAAACGCGTTTAAGTTGCAGTGGCGACAAATGGCTGGCCATTTCCAACAGGCTGCGACCATTACGCGCGTCGATTATGTCTCTCTCAGCTTGCCACGGGTCGACGCAGGCAGAGCAAAGCTCTGTGTGAAGGAGGCGCTGCCACTCCGAGAGGAGAATGGCAATCCCGGATTTACGAGATGACGAGCTGGCCAGACGGGTAGGCAATGGTGCTGGGATGGAGTCTGGCAGAACACGTCAGGAATCTGCTGTGAGCGATCCCAGACTTGGCCTTCACTCTCTCTCTCTCTCTCTCTCTCTCTCTCTCTCTCTCTCTCTCTCTCTCTCTCTCTCTCTCTCTCTCTCTCTCTCTCCCTCCCTCTCTCCCTCCCTCCCTCCCTCCCTCGCTGTATACAAAGTGAGTTGGCGCTTTATCTTTAATAACTAGACACTTTTTACATGCAAATACATTAACCCTCTTCCTTTTCTTGACTTCAAGACCCCATATTTCGGAGTCATATAGCAAGGAACATTGCACCTGTGCATCAAAAGGTTTTAGGAATACTTTTAAGATGGGGTTGCGGAGCGACCACATCGCCTTCATTTCTATGAAATTTCGATATACGTCGCTTGCACTATGAAACTCAGAGAAGAGAGAAGCACTGCTGGTAAACCAAGAAAGTAACCGACGTGTATTTATGTGGTGCGATGACAGAAGTCATAACATTGGCAAGTGTGCACGCGATGGGATGATCATAGGCCTACCTTGGTCTATTTCCAGTTTGTACTAAACTGAATTTAAATGGGCGACCGGTTTTGAATAAAATGTTTCGTTCTCTCTCTCTCTCTCTCTCTCTCTCTCTCTCTCTCTCTCTCTCTCTCTCTCTCTCTCTCTCTCTCTCACCCTGCAACGAATCAACTTGTTTTCCACTCTTTTTTCTTTCTTAAACTTTTCCTCGCCCCAATCCTTCTTGCCTGCTCTCGGTATATCCCTTCCACATCCATCTGTTCGGTCGTGCAATGGACACCGCACTCTATTAGCTTTTAAGAAATGGTCATTTTCTTGTTATTTTCCTTATACCTTTCAAGAGACGGATACCTTTGAAAAAGTAATGGCCTGCTCGGAAACCAGTTAGCCAACTAATTGCTGGCACCGATAAGCCAACAAGGTTGACTCCTCCAATTTTCTGCGACATCAACAAGCGGCACCCCGTAACGAGGCCATGACTTGGTTTCACTTCTGCGTTTTGAGCCATTTCTGGTGGAGCGTGAAGGAAAGGGGGAAGGGTGGAATTCAAAAGAGAGTTCCTGTCGTAGCCAGACGCTGGCTTCCTGTCAGTGGTAATGGAACTTTGAAAGACTGAGGCCCGAAGATCCGCCATGATGTCTTGGCATTGAGGTGATAGACACGGAAGTCTGGGACTCGCCTCCACTCCATCTTCAAGAGGAACGAGTAGAATCCCACATCGAGAAACCAAGGGTCGAAAACTGTCATCCTGCATTGTTTGATCGATCGTAATTGGCTGCAAATTTGCGACGCAGTTCTCCGTGTGTGTGTGTGTGTGTGTGTGTGTGTGTGTGTGTGTGTGTGAGAGAGAGAGAGAGAGAGAGAGAGAGAGAGAGAGAGAGAGAGAGAGAGAGAGAGAGAGAGAGAGATTCTTTATTTGCGGCCGACGACTCATCACGTAGGAATGTACACATACATGTATGTACAACTTAAAAACATTAGCGTATCAGTTGTATGAGTCACAATAGAATATTATCCTCTGATGAAAAAAGTGACATATCAAAACTAATCAGTATGTAATTTTACTTAAAATAAAATGAAATAGTCACCAAGATAAAACTGTTCACATTTCTACTTTTAATGTTCATCTTGAGCGTCTGATGAAGTCTGACAAGAAGAATATGAGAGAGAGAGAGAGAGAGAGAGAGAGAGAGAGAGAGAGAGAGAGAGAGAGAGAGAGATGCCTAAAAGATCCATGCGTTCTCTCGGAAGTTGTCTTTGAACACCCTTTAAAGGTTCTATTAACTTGTTGAAAATTGTTTGCGAGGCAATTGAATTTTGTGAAGAATAAACGCGATAATCATACATGTATGTACAATTGTGTGTGCTGTCTAACAGTAGCCTTTATGCGGTTTACCCCAAAATGCAAGCAAACAAAACGGTAGTTTAATTAAGTAAGTCTCTGAACCAGAGTGCACGAAATCTGTACACGTTTTGTTTCAAATAAAAGCCTAGCCTCCTATGATGAGCAGAGATATTTTCCCTCCAGGTTTACTGGAGGTCCTACAGACTTTATCTGTCTGTGTGTCTGTCTGTCTGTCTGTCCCGTCTCCACGGCCTATATCTCAAAAACTACTGGACGGATTTCCTTGAGATTTTGCACACTGACTGGAAGTTAGGTCCCATTCAATATTATCAAATTTTCAGAATCGAGGTTTTAAAAGAAAGTGACTTTTTTACATTTTGGTGTTTCAATGAAAACAATTCAACAGACTCCATTTTGCAAAATCTGTGACGTCATCATTTGACGTCGTATAACGTGACGTCATTTGCGAGTAGATTTTTTAGGAGGATCGATCCTATATAGAATCTATGCCAGGAGGAATAATTTCGAGAACGTTGGAGAAGGAGAA